>ML779263.1:284898-328237 GCA_009831015.1 Picea engelmannii
GACAGGACAAGTCTGGCTGAGAAGAAGAAAAGATGGGCCCTCAAGGGCCATGCTCAAGTCAATATGCTCTCGTACTCCATGTCTGGGATCATGTGGGCCTCGAGACATGATCTCCTAGTTATCCCTAGATAGCGGGGATAACAAGACTGATGCATCTGAATATGTTGTAGGAACAGTTCTCACTCATCATGACCATATAGTAGTATACAATAGTGATACACTCTCAAATTATGTCTGGAAATACGCAACCTATGACAAGGAAATGTATTTCATTATGCAAGCCCATTGTCAATGGAAACATTACATTCTAGGAAAGGAGACAATCATCCACACTAATCACAATCCTCTGCAATTCATACAAACACAGGGGAAGTTGCATAAAACAACTGTAAAAAATGGTCTGCATACTTGCAGTTGTTCAATATCAACATCAAGTATAATCAAGGAGCACAAATCATGTCGTTGACGGCCTCAGCCAACCTCCTGTTGCTGCACTCACCATCATGCTCCATTCCTGTGGGAATGAGGCATCTGAGTGGCCCCAACTTAGCTCTTGGTTGCATGTGTGAATGTCATCGACTTTCACATTTATGATGGACTGTTATTCCATTTGGGCCACCTCTGTGTTCCTTCAAGACAGAGTGAAAATATGATTTGGGAGGCTCACTACAGTCGGATGGTAGGAATTTTTGGCATGGAGAAAACTATGTCCATTCTACATAAACATTTTTATTGGCCAAAACTTTGACAAGAATTCAACAAGTATATCAGATCTTGCACTCTATGTGCCATTTCCAAGACAACCATCAAGAATTAAGGCTTATACACCTCTCTTCCTACTCTCGAGAGTCCTTCGGAATCCATCTCCATGGATTACATGTCTAGAATTTCGTCCACCAAGAAAGGAAATGATTGTGTATTTGTGGTGGTTGACTGGTTTTCGAAGATGGTCATTCTCATAGCTTGCAAGAAGAACATCACAGCGGAAGATACTGGAAATATCTTCCTAGAACGAGTGTGGGTCCATTTTGGGATACCATAGACTATCATCTCTGATCGGGACAATGGGTTCCTCAACACATTTTGGTTGAGTCTCTAGTCACTATTGGACACCAAGCTAACTAAATCCAGTGCTTTCCACCCTCAAATCGATGGCTAAATAGAGGTCATCAATCAGATGATTGTGCACATCTTGCACATGTATAAATATAAGAATCTGCATACATGGTATGGTAGTCTTCCTTATGTTTAGCGCAGCTACAACAGGGCTTTCCATAACTCCACCTTCCATAAACCATTTCAGGTGGGGCTAGGATTCCAAGCCTTGGTTCAATTGATGTTGCACTAGCTCTTGCAACAACATAAACAAAATATTCCCATGTTCAATCTAAGTTTTATAAATCCACTGGATTCACTGATAAAATTCATAACATCCACCAACAGGTCCATGAGATTTTGCAGAAAGCTAATTCTAAGTATAAGCAACGCCCTGATCAACACCGTGTATGGCACAAGTTTAAGGTGGGAGAGAAGGTATGGTTACATTTTCAGAAAGAGTGCCTTACAGAGCCCAATCAGAAACTATGTCCACTTCGCTATGGGCCTTACACTATCACCAAGGTTATGGGTGAAAATGATTTTGAGCTCAACACTCCCTCCTTCCTTGGCTTGCGCCCATTGTTCAATGTGGACCTCCTTCAGCCATGTTTTCCACCATTATTGTACACCTCAGAGACCGAAGAACAGTTGAAGAAAACAGAGCTCAACCCAGGCTGCTTGGAATAGGAATCCACTGATTAGATAGTAGAAAAATGGGTCAAGGGAACTTTCCAGTAGAGGATCTAGGTTTATTGGGTTGTCAAGGAAGGGCAACTCATCCCCCAAGGAATGTGGCTCACCTGGGGCCAAATTCAGCAGAAATTTCTTCACCTCATGGGGAAACGCAATGAAATGCAGACCATTACTTCCTAAGTGGGGAGTACTGATCCACGTGGATATTGGTGGCCACCCACCTATTTCAACTATCTCCTCTTGAAATTATTTTAGTTCAACACGTTTCTCTATAATGATGACATTTCTTTGTAATTGTGGGTTCTACACTTTCGAGGCTATCCTAAATCCTTAAACAACATCCAAGTGGATATTGGTGGTCGCCCACCTATTCCAACTGGCTTATTTTGGAATTTTTCATGTCAATACATATTTGTGTACTTCCACGACCGTTTTGGGGCCCTAAACACTATTTTTTTGGCTTGCCATAGTCAAACTATAGATGAATTCAGATTTTTATAGAATAATGTGTGTTTCTCAAAACTACCTTTCCAACGGGCTATCACACACCTAAAACGAAGGCTGTATGAAAAAGTTACAACCCCGAGAAGTTGAGGTACCAACTTACCCATCGAGCCCCACATAACTTTTGGTGTTTCATCTCCTATGGTTAGGTTTTTTGATGTCTAGGATTTTGGAATTAATGAGTAATGTTAAAATGGCCTCTGGAGCCTCATTGTAATCATTATGCTAAAAAAAATGCATGTAGCAGCCACATCTCTTCTCGGAGATAACTACCACCATTTGAGCAAGTTGTTTTCAGTTATGCAGTTTTACAGTTTCAACCTATTTTATTTATTCAATAGAATGTATTATTCAATGGATATATGTTTTTGTTCTCCGTATCTCTATGTTATTGTATTCAATATTCTATTCATTTCATTCTGCTCATAAATATAGATCAATGTGTTTTCTAGTTCTTAAGTAAATCATCAACATCCACATCTTATTTTTCTAGGGGCTCTCCAAGAACTGATTCTGCTTGAATCCTCTCATGCATGAGATCACCTACAAAAATAAAAATTATTAAATTTATATGACCAATTTATAAATATCATTGAAGTAGTTCAATAATATTTAAAAAAAACCTTTGCAATGTAATTATTTACTTGGTGCACTAGCCGACATTGTTGAATCATTGTTGGCCTATACTCATCTTCAGGTGAAGGATCATGAAGTACGACATTCTCTTCCATTGAAACCACAAAAATTATAAGGACATAATCGTAAATGCATAAGTAAAAAAAAATAGAAGTGCAAAATTTGAAATTACGAAATTATTAAGTATATGATTAATATACATCCATATCACCATCATGGGTCTCATTCGTAGGAAAAATGTGGTGTTGCATCCCACTATAATGGGTGTCCTCGGGGGAACCATGTTTTGGTGATGTTGCACTATCAATGCACTGATATTCAAAACGAATGGCCTCATTGATAGTTTTTCTCCCCTGATTAAAAAAAAGTAACACATTATATTTATGGACGATATCAAACATGAATGTATTTTATAAGTAATGAAAAGTTTATGTGGATTGATTTTTATTTACCTTATCTTACAAATTGGATCTTAGGGTCTGCCCCATGCTTTTCCTATGTTCAATGACAACTTGATATTCACACCTATAACCAATGTGGAGATATCCCTCCATGGTTTTGGTTCCAAAGTTGTAGCCCTACATTGCATAAGAGTATTTATTTTTAATGTTATTGGCTGCAATTACTTGAAAGTTGGAAGGCGATACAAATAATATTGTTAAGATGTTTGGGTGCTTACAATTTGTGACTACAACGTCATATAGCATCCCTAGCCTAGCTTGTGTTGGTCATGTTTGGAAATCATTTCTTTCATTTCCTTTGAAGTGTTAGGAAACCTATCATCAAATGTTTCAATCATGTTATATACCACACTTTTATTTAGATCTAACAAAAATTAAAGGTATTGAATTCAAAATGTAATTTAACTTGGGGAACTAGTTGGTGTTTTTCCTTATTTTCTCAATTTATTTTCCTTTGAATCCTTAATGAGCTCCTTCCACTCCCTCTCTATAACCGTGGGAGGATGCTCATACCTAGGTTTCTTTTGCAAGTGAACCCTATACACATCTCGTGTAGATTTCAAATATTGTCCAACTAAGGAGGTGGCCTATTTTTTATTGAAGGTCTCTACTCGAAAAAGGCCTTCAATATAATCCATAAGTTCTTTTTTTAGGTTGGAATTTTGGGAATTCCACCTCATGCGTATGGTTGGCCCAAAAATCAACATTTATTTGGTCTCCAAGTTCCTATAATAATGGTCGGTTCCTACATGTAAAAATATATGATCATTAATTTAAAAATAATAATATACATGTTTTATATTTGAGATAGACAACATGAAACAATTAAAATATTAAAAAAAGCATGGGAGTCTTATTTTATTTAATGGAATTCCTTCCTTGTTGACCATAAATGTGAAAAGAAGGGTCCCTATGTTGGTAACATGTCTCACTCCAAGAAATAAAACCGTGTAATCCACATCATCGTGCTCATCTATGTCACCACCTCTAGATCCCGGTTGTGTGTTTGTCTAGGGGTGTGTGTCATGTCTCTCATCTAAAGGTGTGGAAGATGAAGAAATAAATATCCTAGCAAGTATATGAGGGCCTGAATCATAAATGTTTGACATTTGTGCAGTGCCACTACTGCCAATGTCGGGCTAAACAGGCCCCAATAAATCTATGTAAGAAAGAAAATGTTTTTTTGTTTACATAATGTAAAATTAAAAAAAAAAAACTTTCATAATTGAACTTATGACATAAAAAAATCAATTTAAATTGTGGTTATTACCTTATATGTCCTAAGTTGTGTCGTAAGCGGTTTGATCCTTTCTTTGACCTCTAGAGTTTGATCTTCAAGGTCTAACAAGTGAAAAAGTTCCTTGTTCGTTTTAATCATCTTCTTATGTAACATTAGCATCGGGTCAGGAATGAATGCAAGTCCTCCTAGCCATCCAAATCATGAGCATCATGGCTCGTATACTACCTATTTCAAAAAAATAAATGTTATTTAATTTTTTCCCATAGAAAAAAATCTTCTTATATTCATAGAATATACATGTTCCAATCTTACAAAACTTCCTTAGAAGGCTTCCTTCCTCACTGTTTCAAAAATGATTTTGTGACTACATTTGTCTTACTATTCTATATGCTTAAAAAAAATTGTACTTTATTTGATATCCCTACATCATTTTCAAGTCATTTTCATTGAAGAGTTATAGAAGGAATTCCATTGCTCATGTTTCAGTGCCTTCAAAGTATTCATAGTACCTGAAGGCCCATATTTGAAGCTGTAGAACTTCTTTCGAGAGTTCATTTTCTTTTACATCGAGTTCTCTCAATATATGTTGAAAGGATAGCTAATCAAATGATTGAAAAGAAAGTATTATGTCTCTCAAAATATTGGTCAGGTTGATGTTCTGAAAGGAAAATTTTCCTTTGGCCCAGTCAATCACCAATTTGAATCTTCCATGACTTGAGTCTTCCTGATATTGTTTTTCATTGTTGTCTCTAGGAGGGTCCATAATGCAATGAGTTCTTATATATTATTGGATCCTCCTCCTAGAGCATACTTGATGTTAATATAATGGTTCTAATTTAAGAATAAATCAACACCTACCCACACTAATGGAAGGTGGGTGTCCTTGGTTAGTACCGTCGAAATATCCCCACAGAACAGAATAATCCATAACATGGAAGGAGGGAATCCTTTTTTTTGTATTTTTCAGGTCCTCTTTTCTCTTTGTTGTATGTGCCAGTGTTATGGATGTAATAAATTCTAGCGACATCCATTTATCTTTAAAAAGTGTCGTGTTGCATGCCCATCATAAATTTGTGACCAATATGCATGGTAGTCATGCATATCGTTTTAGCGATCTGTCTTGAATCCATAACTTATAGCATTCCTCAAGGGAAATATTATTCCAATATTATCCTACTTTGAGTTTTTATTTTATCTCTATGGAAACCTGACCTACATAAGGGCATGATGCAAAAATGTGAGATTCATATTCATATTTTAATTTGTAAAGTTCACAATGGTTTGGACCATTCTGATAACGTTATTACAGATTATCCCATGTTAGCAGTTTGTTGGTTAAGGCTAGCCACATCAGGATTTTACAACATAGAGGGGCCTTGGATTTCCATAAAACCTTCCACCACCATTGTGGTTGAACAATTTTCCTTTCCTCCTGCCATGAATTGTATCCCAGTTTGGTTGTGAAGGATTTGTCTTTTGGGTTATGGGACCAACATAAAGAATCCTTGTTATCTTGGGAGAGAATGGAAATATTTTCTCATAACCGAGATAAATAGGAATTTCATTCAACATTAATAGCCTATGGGAGACCTAAGTTTGTCAGATATTTCTATCGTGCCCATCCTTGAGGTTGAGGGAAAACAATGCAAGCATCATGAAGAGAGTGAATGTTTTTGTTCCACAAGGAAATGATGAGGGGCAGAGAGAGTCTGAAAAAATTATTTCTCCCAACTAGGGGTCTTCTCCCATCCTAACCTTTTTTCCATACCACCCAATCTCCTACCAGAAGGAAAGCTTCAACCAGATCCTTCCACACTATAGAATATTTTGAGGATTTGATTGGTTGCATGAAGCACTCGATGACATAGAGGTTAGGAATATATTTTGATCTCATCACTTTATTCCATATCATGTTCCTTATCGATAGTATCCATAGGTTCCTTCCATCCAATGCTCTAGCAAAGAGACGACGATATTTTACACCCCAACCACCTAAATATTAGGGAGTTTCTAGAGAGGACCACTTCACTAAATGAAACCCCCATATATAGTTGTTACCAACCCATAAGAAATGATTGTTGATTTTTTTTATCATGTCTAGGATACCTTTGGGAATGGCTACGATTCAGTTCCAATAAACTAGTATTCCTTCCAAAACAAATTTTAGTAAGACTAACCTGCCTCCTCATGAAAGAGTTATGAAAACCCAAGAGTTAATTCTTGATTCCACCTTTCAGGTAAGTCGGGACCAATCTGACTTCTCCTACTTTTCAGGATCAAGATGAAGGCCCAAGTATTTAACCACTTCATCCATCAATTTAAGTTGGATAGGAAGAATATTGAGAAAGGTTGTAACTTCATCTCTCGAATAATGATTGGTTAATAAACATGACTTTTCTAGATTAATATTCATGCTTGTGTCCTTTTAATAGGGTGACTTGATTAGAAAATTCATCCACAATTTGATTATTCTCCTACAACACTTGAAATAATTTGATATTAAATAAATTGTGCCCCTTTTTTTTCTCAATCTAACAATGAATCTAGGAGGTTATTAAATATTGTTGTATTGGAGACCATTTTTTCCATGATGGTATTTGAATCACCTACCACTATCAATGATTGAATATTAGATTCAATATCTTAACTCAATACTTGTAATAATGCATATGATTTGATTGTTTTATTATAGTAAATTCCAATACCCCACACAAATGACAATTCTATTGTTCATTGAAGGCTCATGATATCCCCTCTCAGACCTGCCACCCTAGGATTCTACTTTGAATCACCTTCAAAACCCAAAAAATAATATTGTTGATTATCCCACCACTTTTGAAAGTCACAACTTCTCTACTAATGATGGAAATTTGGTTTGGAGATCAAATTATCCTTTCATACACCTACATATTTAGGGGTTAGATGGAATTGTCAAAGCTATTCCTCTTCATCCTTACTTAATCTTTGATAATAATTGATCTTGATACCTCTAGCAATTATATACTTTTCCAGCAATGCTTTAGCTATTATTACTACCATATCTTCATTTACTTGCTCATGATTGAACATTACTTTATTCCTAGCCAGGAAATATTTCCATCTCCCTTGTCATATAGTTTCCTTTCATATATGCCCATTAGTCAACCCCTCCTCACACTTGGACCATACTATTCTTAATCTTTTTTTTACTTCAAATTTACTTTAAGTATTAATCAGTACCAAATTCACTACTAGGTGGTGGTGGTACCAAATTTACTTTAAGTGTACTAGTTAACTCAGCTAGGTGGCAGTTCACTCCCGTAGCTACCTGAGAGACTAGACTAGGTGGTAGTTTACTCTTGTAACTGTTGGTGTGTGTCTATATCAATCTAGACCACCACTATGGCTCATTAGTTACTCATTTATCCTATATATATTGTAAATTATTCACTCTTTGAGTGTGGAATATGGTTAATGAGAATTCTTCCATTCTTTCTCTCTTGCTTCTTCTTTCTCAATTTCTCTTTGCAAATGTGTGTGGTATTTTATAGCTAGATCTATTCTGTGCAGGTTCAACACATTTACATGGTATCAGAGCCCACGAACTGCTAAGAAAATGCTACACCAAATCATTTTTTGTAGGTACAAAAGATTGAAGACAACAAAAAGATGGATTATTCGCCAGAAATACTTCTCACGCCTCATAACTATTTGGAATGGAAGCCAAAAATTTTGATTCATCTTAGATGCAGAGGCTTGTACCAAATAACTATGGAAATGGAAGTAGAGCTTGATTCTGTCGATGAGAAAAACTATTTTCTCAATAGACAAGATATGGCCATAGGAAGTATCGACATGTCTGTTTCTCCCGAACTTTTCCATCAAGTATATCAAGAATCACAAGGATTAATTCCAAATGAATTATGGACTAGATTGGAAGTTCTATTTGGTAATAAATATTATTGTGAAGATTTCATGCAGGAGGTCGAACAGATAGAGCCATAAGAGAAGCCATCAGAAGATCGAGCCTCTTATTATGACGAGTCTTCTACAAACGTTTTTGCAGAAATTAGTATTCCAATAACTGAAGATGATCTCTACTCCATTTTACATTTATTTTCTGAAATTCATGTGGAAGATATATGGCATGCATCTCAGGATTCACATGCAGACACTTTTGCATGCACCATGCATGCATGTCAGGAGACAAAAAGGGAGTCGTGCACATCAAATGTCATTATGATATTTTATAAGAAACATTTGTAGAAACAAATTGGATATTTGAATTCCTCTCGGAAAAATATCCAATTTCAAAAAACAAATCGTCCAAAATGGAGTCCAAGAACTGAAGTTATGATCATTTCAAAATCAACAAAATTTCAGCGTTTTTCTAGAAACGGTCGTATGGTTTTCAAAGTTTTATCCAAAATTTATTTGGATATTATTCATTACAAGAAGATAAAGTGGACATGTGTGGAAATATCAATGATGCATATACTTCATCAGATCTGTGCATATATCTACATCTTCAACAAAATCTTCAAAGAGCACAAACTTGCACAGTTGCGAGGTCTTCTTAGAGTGAAGGACATGGTTGCTTAGCAACTGGCTTTTGTTCCTTATCATTTTTTATTTTATGTATTGTAATTTGAGGGGGTATTTTTTTCCCATGAGGTTTTCTCTCTTTCCTCGTTTAGTTCAGTGTATCTTTAGTATTTGGGTACCTAACATGGCCTCGTAACCGGGACCCATTCTTTATTTTCACCATAGTGATGTTCAGGGGGATGTTGGAGTTACTTCACACACACCTAGGATTTATTTTTCCTAAGGTTATTCCTTGTTTATTAGTCATAATTATTCATTATCTAGTCTCCTATATTTTAGGGGAGAATATTCCACCTAGAGAATATTCTCTTTTAGTTGACACTTCAGTTTGACTAGTTGAGTTGAGCTTAGATGTTTCATTGATTTTGTCACCATGAAACATTGGGATCATCACCAACTCACGGCTCTTTGTTCAGTCAGTTAACTAAAGACTAGTTGACTAGTTAACTCACCTAGGTGGCAGTTCACTCCCGTAACTGCCTGAGAGACTAGACTAGGTGGCAGTTTACTCTTGTAACTGCTGGTGTGTGTCTAGATCAATATAGACCACCACTATGGCTCATTAGTTACTCATTTATCATATATATATTGTAAATTATTCACTCTTTGAGTGTGGAATACGGTTAATGAGAATTCTTCCATTCTTTCTCTCTTGCTTCTTCTTTCTCATTTTCTCTTTGCAAATGTGTGAGGTATTTTCTAGCTAGATCTATTCTATGCAGGTTCAACACATTTACAATATTATGGTAGATGTTTATGGTTGAAAAGTATGATCACAACCTATTTACATTTATAGTGTTAGTTTTGAGAAAAAAATTATGTATGCACTAAAATTAGTTTAGCGCTATACATACATACATACATACATACATACATACATACATACATACATACATACATACATACATACATATATATATATATATATATATATATATATATATAGAATTAGAATTAACTTAAATGTTTGGAGAATAGTTAACTCATTAAATGAGTTATTTAGATGAGTATTTATATAAATAGAAATTTGTTAGGTGAAGGAAATATGACAACCACAACTTAAATTTAGTTATAACACCTAAAAATGATATAATATTGAACCAACATCAAGTAGATGCATGACTAATTATGGGAGATGTTTATGGTTGCAACATTATAACCCTAACCTCCTTGAGTTTATAGAGTTAGTTTTGGGAAATAAATTGTGCATCCAATAGAATTAGTTTAGGGCTACATGTATGTAATCATTGATTTAGATTTACCTTCAATTTTTTAAACGTTTAACTCGTTATATGAGTTATTTAGATAAATATTTACATTAATAGAAATTTGTTATATGTTTTCCCACTTTCACATGACACACAAATGTAGAATATCACTAATATCATGTGACATCCCCAGTTTTAGTCCCTGTAAATTATAATGTAATTGTGAAAATGTGATATAGGTTGTTGAGATGATATGTTTTGGGCTAGAGAGCCTCTACTGATTAATATGGCCAATGATGGATCTATGTAAATTGTACATTTAAATTATTAATACAAAATAAATTGATGGCTATGATATGAGAGGGACAATATCAATGTGGGTCTATGATTCCACAAGAAAGGGGGCTAAAGGGGGTCCAAGGGGTTTCCACGTGCGTATTAATCCAAGTCATAGTATTATTAATACCTTCCTATCTTGAATGATCGAATATCTATTGAATTCATGTAAGATTGGTTGGTGGGAAAAGTCAAAGTCATCTCACTAATTTATGTTAGCATTGGGGTAAGTACAACCACTTTTTGGGAAATGTGAGAATCAAGCTTGCGTGAGAAGAAAAGGAAATTTGAGTGGAATTTTGGGACAATTTTTTATAAGAATGTTTCTAGGTAAGTATTTTGAAGGAAGGAAGGTCAGGTTCTCCACTTCCTATAGTGCTTCCCCTAAAAGAGGCTCGAAAATATAACCAAAGTGGACAAATAAGGATCAACCTATAAAAATTATTTAGAGGCCATGAGTGGCCCTTGTATGGAATTTTTGGGAGTGAGAGGGGAGCTTGGTACTGGGAAAGAGCAGAAACCCTATTGTGTATGAGAAAATCCTTCTTGGGTTAATTTTTTATGCTACGAATGAGATTGTGTTCCTACAAATTCATTTCCTATTGAGGAAATGTATCAAGAGCTTTGAGAAGGCTGTTGTGAGTGCTCCAAAGTAACAACTAATAATTATTAGATTCATCATTTAAGATATTTCCTGGCCAATAATTTGATGGAGTCATGGACGAAACTGGGATGGCTCGAGGGACTCTGTGGTGGAGAAGGAGATCCCATTCCCTAGGCTGTGCATGTTAAGGGGAAAGAGAGCCGGTGGATTGGAATTGTTGTTGGATTTACAAACATGTGTTTTGGGTTGTTGTGTGTGGACATTGGATAGCCAAGAAGTCTATACCTCCTTTTGGAATCATAACCCTAGCTTGGAGGTGGATTTTTATTGAGAGTAATAGAAAATGAAGCCTATGGTTGGGAGGAATTTCCTTTGTACAAACCTAGTTGGTGTTTTATAAAAGATAAGTGTTGTGTTTCATTTCTCATGTTAATTATACTGTGTAATTTTTTAGATGAATGTTGTGTCTATTGTGTGGTTTCATTCATGTGTTTCTCGTATGTTATTAAATGTATGAGTAATTTCGGCATGTGTCCCCTTGCTTAATTTTATTTCTGTTATGTACTTTTTAATTTGTTTTTAGAAGCATGGGTATGTTACACTTCATATAAAAAGATAAAATGAATATGTTCATGTAAGGTAGTATAAAAAAATGAATATGTTCATGTAAGGTAGTATAAAAATGAAATGAACCAGAAAATATTGTCAAGAATACATAAAATTGTCATTCTTTGTAAATTGTGCTTAGAATGTAATAATAAGCATCTAAAAAGAACACTTTTGGTATTTTTTCCATCACGACTTCTTCAATTGTTTCAACCACAATGGTGTTCTCTTCTTTTCCACCCAATTTCATATTCTAATCTACTTATCTAGTGATGCAAAAGGGTTAACAACCATACCCCCGATCGCGCCCTCATGCTCTCAGGATCGTTCAATTTCTCACCTTCAACTGAGTCGGAGCAGCTCTTTTGATTCCTCTCAGGAATCGCTGTGCAATTACCCGATCCACAGGTCTTTTCTTTCTCCCGCACAACCTTAGGCACTTAACCTTGGTTATCCCCAAGTTACTATCGGGGTTCGGGGTTTTGCGGTTTATGATATCGAGAGGCACTGCACTCTCGAATCCCCGATTCCTGATCAACTCCTTCCCTGGCCTTAGCCCCTATGGCTATGCCCTTTGGTCCATATGACCATTCCTCATACGATCCCAGCCTTATCCCTCCATCGGGGTTTTCCCGTTCAAATTTCCCGATGAGTTCTTCTGTGCGCTAGCACTCCCGGCTAGGCCATGGCCCATACGACCACCTCTGATATGACCTCAGTCAAATAGCATCCCATCGGGGTTTCGGGGTTCGCAAGTTTGCAATGCAAAGTTTTCACCACCACGGAATCCCCGATATGTCGATCCCCGATGCGCTCCATATCTCTGACAGCTGTCGTCCACTACGCCACCGCTCTCCGTCGTTGCTGTGATAACAGTTGTACACCCCTAGCAATCCGTGGTCCCACATGCCACGTCACTTCTCGGGATTTCGCAGATCGCATATCCACGAAGCAAGTTTTCTTTGGTGTCAAAAACCTCGAAACGCCGAACGCCGAAACCCCGAAATCCGACTTCTCGGGGTCGCGCGCCACCTGTCCTTGCCCTAATCGACGGCTCCTGTTAAATCGGGAAATCGCTACTCGCGATTTCATGAGGCATAGACTCTTTCACCACCAAACGCCGAATGTCGAATCCCGAGCCTTAGGGATCTCCTGACACGCGTCCTCCTATCGAACGGTTCATATCCCTTCCTTCCACCGATCCGACGGTTGTTGTGCTCCCTCGAGCTTCCTTGTGTTTTCTTCCCAGACTTGGAAGAATTCTTCGTTCCCAAAGGCTTGAACCTTTGCGTTTCTTCTCCTCTTGCGTGAACTCCTCAACTTGAGTCTCGCTGATACGCACAAAAGAGCTGCCCTTCCTAGCTTCTATCCTTGAATCCTCAACGGATTCCCTGACTCCTGCACTCCTGCAGAGTCACCACGCACACACGGTGTTGTCTCTCCTGAGCTTCAGTGGATACTCAGACCCCTTGGGGAATTTTGTCCTCCTTCTCCCTCTAATGGAGAATATGGGTGCCTCTTGCTATCCTTCTGCTCAAGCTCCCTTAGTGGATGCTTCCTTCAAATGATAGAACTCAAAGAGTTCTTTCCTCGTGTGCCATCTGCACACTTCGCTCGACATCCTCCAGACGGAGCTCCTCAGAATCCTCGACAGAATTCTGGTATCTCTGAACTCACAGCAGAGTTCTTCCCTCTGTGCACGTCTGTACACACGCTCGATACCCTCTGGGTAGAGCTCCTACAGAACTCCCAGTAAAGGTTCTGTCCACAACAGTGTCTCAGCTACACTGCCTTGACTATTGAGGTGTTCAGCAACCCCAAAGTCCTCCTTCTGTATGAATTGTTGGCTTCCAGGCTGGTGCTCTCAACACGTCCTTATCTGACTCCTCATGAGTTCAGAAGTTCCTCCTCAGTGCACTAGGATTCAGAGTCTCAACACTCTGTCACGCCCTCATGGAATGAACCCTCAAAGACCTCTCAAACCTGAAATAAAACCAACTCCCTGCAAATACATGATAACAATACACAATTGCAGCATATAATGAACACACACATGCAGACATGCATATAATGACAGAAAATGCAGGAAAAACTGCTCTGTATTAATAATGGAAAATGCCTGTATATTTTACAAGGTGTTCTCGAGCTCTCCTCGTCTCTTCAACTCTACCATCCTCTCTCAAAATGAGATCTGAAATCTCTTTTACCTGAGGGCTCATTGAGCGCTTCCCTCCAGGTACACCTACCCTAATCAATTACAATGAATGGGTTGTCTAGTCCAGAATCGGACCTAGATCTCAGCCAATCTACAATAAAGGCCGATCCTATCTAATGTCTGCGCAAAGGCATGGCTTTCCTGGCTCAACAGCCTAAGCACATTAAATTACATTCAATACATATTGAAAATGAGGCTGCGCCTCCTTTTCATCCCTGAATGAGTGTGCGCTGACGTGGCTGTTGGCTGCATGGAGAGATGCTCTTGCATCATACTCCACAGCTGCAAAAATCATGAGCTCCTGCTCATGAGCTTCCCTTGTAGTTGTTGGAATCCACCTGGGTCCCAGACAAATCTTTGGAGCTTTCCCTCTGCTCCATTCTGCTGCTGCTGCTTCCGCTGCGCTGTTGCTGCTGCTTTTCTTCTGCCCAACTGCTCCTCGCTGGTAGTCTGCGCTGATTTCAACATTAGCTCCATGATCTCCTTGATCGCTTCATCCAGCTGCTCCAGTGGCTGGTTTTTTTGTTGCAGTCTCCACAGCTGCAAAAATTTTGGGCCATTGGGAAGATCATCATGATCCCCCATGCCTTCCTCATCTGTCTCCAACCTCACCTGTTGGATGTGCATGCCCTGCACTTTCACCCTGTCTTCTAGGGCTTCAATCTGCTCCCATAGCTCAGCAAGACATATGATGTCTGTGTTTT
Source organism: Picea engelmannii (assembly GCA_009831015.1). Classification (NCBI taxonomy): domain Eukaryota; kingdom Viridiplantae; phylum Streptophyta; class Pinopsida; order Pinales; family Pinaceae; genus Picea; species Picea engelmannii. The sequence goes on from ML779263.1 coordinate 299,788, forward strand.
CTTCTTCTGCTTCTCCAACCTCCCCTGTTGCATTGTTTTCAGCTTGAATGTTGAATATGTCGAGCCATTCCTCGGAATGCTCGTTACCTCCTTCTGTTTCTTTTGCTGTCAGCTCAAATGCTGCAGCTTGCTCAGCTTGCTGGCTAAATTTGTTGAGTTGTTCCTCAGAACACTCATTCTTCTCTTCATCCACTTGGGAAGTCTTACATACCTGCTCCAATTCTTCTTCTTCCTTGACAGTCATCTCCAACTGTGACTGCTCTGTTGTTGCTGCATGTACAACATAATTTTCTGCCTCCTCCTGGGCAAATGGCAGGAATATTTCAATTCCCCCAATCATCAGTATATCATCCTAATGTTCTTCCTCTCCTGTCAGCTTCATCTGCTGATCTTATTGCGAGCTTATATGCTCTGTCAGCTCTCCTGGCTGAATCTGACTTCTCAAATCATCCCTGCCCATATGGCCATATGGGATGCTTCCACTGCTGCTTCCCTGGCAGATTATGAGATCAACCGATCCCATCTTCATCAGCAACCTTTGTTGAATTGAACTCTCTCTTGAGTCCAAGAGACTCTCATACAGTCTCAATTTTTCATCCCTGCCCTCCAGGCAGCTTAGTACGCTTCCACTGCCCTCTTGGCAGTCTTCGAGATCTTCACCTGATCTCCTTTCATCGCCCAGATGGCAATGCAAAGTTTCCTGGCTGTCCTCACGACAGTCTTTGAGATCCTCAGTCGATCCCAATCCGTTGCCCTCCTGGCAAACTGGAATTTCTTCTTTTCTGCCCAACCGACAGTATTTGAAACCATCAGCTGATTCCAATTTATTCCAATCATCATCATCATCATCATCGAGACTTTTTCCTGTCTCTGGCCAACAGTAACAAATCATGTTTTCTTCTGTGGCCCTGAGGTTCCCAGCATACCTCAGCCATCTTTTCAACAGCCTACGCTGTCTTATGACCATCGGCTGCTTGACTGGCCATTTTACTTTTGCCTTCTTCATTGGCAATTCGCGCAGTCATCTCCTCCTTCTATCCTGCCGCATCCGCAGTTCCATCTTCTCTATGTCTACTTTTAATTCATAGATCTTTCTAGTCATTTCTGCTTCCTCTGCAAGATTTTCTACCTTGCTTTTCTTCCTATGGCCTTCAGTAGCCATTTTGTTGTGTCTATCTGTCCTCTTGACAGATCTGCTGCTATCACTCCAGCAATCCTAAGTGCTCAGCTTCATCTTCTCACAGTCTCCTAATGACTGTATCCACGACTGTTTTCCACCTGCACGTTGTCGTCACAGAGTCTTCAGTAACTCTGTCTTCCTTCACCTGCAATATACAGATGAAATCCCGCTCTGATACCACTTGACACAGTGATGGTTCACGACCGTACCCCCGATTGTGCCCTCCTGCTCTCAGGATCGTTCCATTTCTCACCTTCAACTGAGCCGGAGCGACTCTTTTGATTCCTCTTGGGAATCGCTGTGCAATTACCCGATCCACAGGTCCTTTCTTTCTCCCGCACAACCTTAGGCACTTAACCTTGGTTATCCCCGAGTTACTATCGGGGTTCGGGGTTTTGCGGTTTATGATATCGAGAGGCACTGCACTCTCGAATCCCCGATTCCCAATCAGCTCCTTCCCTGGCCTTAGCCCCTCTGGCTATGCCCTTTGGTCCATACGACCATTCCTCATACGATCCCAGCCTTATCCCTCCATCGGGGTTTTCCCGTTCAAATTTCCCGATGAGTTCTTCTGTGCGCTAGCACTCCCGGCTAGGCCATGGCCCAAACGACCACCTCTGATATGACCTCAGTCAAATAGCATCCCATCGGGGTTTCAGGGTTCGCAAGTTTGCAATGCAAAGATTTCACCACCACGAAATCTCGGATATGTCGATCCCCGATGCGCTCGATATCTCTGACAGCTGTCCTCCACTACGCCACCGCTCTCCGTCGCTGCTGTGATAATAGTTGTACACCCCTAGCAATCCGTGGTCCCACATGCCACGTCACTTCTCGGGATTTCGCAGATCGCAAATCCGCGAAGCAAGTTTTCTTTGGCGTCGAAAACCCCGAAACGTCGAACGCCGAAACCCCGAAATCTGACTTCTCGGGGTCGCGCGCCACCTGTCCTTGCCCTGATCGACGACTCCTGTTAAATCGGGAAATCGATACTCTCGATTTCACGAGGCATAGACTCTTTCACCAACAAACGCCAAATGCCGAATCCCGAGCCTTAGGGATCTCCTGACACGCGTCCTCCTATCGAATGGTTCAGATCCCTTCCTTCCACTGATCCGACGGTTGTTGTGCTCCCTCGAGATTCCTTTGTGTTTTCTTCCTAGACTTGGAAGAATTCTTCGTTCCCAAAGGCTTGAACCTTTGCGTTTCTTCTCCTCTTGCGCGAACTCCTCAACTTGAGTCTCGCTGATATGCACAAAAGCACTGCCCTTCCTGAGCTTCTATCCTTGAATCCTCAACGGATTCCCTGACTTCTGCACTCCTACAGAGTCACCACGCACACACGGTGTTGTCTCTCCTGAGCTTCAGTGGATACTCAGACCCCTTGGGGAATTTTGTCCTCCTTCTCCCTCTAATGGAGAATATGGGTGCCTCTTGCTATCCTTCTGCTCAAGCGACCCTCTCGTTGAGTCTCCTGGGTATTCAGTAACCCAATGAAAGCTCCCCCAGTGGATGCTTCCTTCAAATGATAGAACTCAAAGAGTTCTTTCCTCCCGTGCCATCTGCACACTTCGCTCGACATCCTCCAAACGGATCTCCTCAGAATCCTCGACAGAATTCTGGTATCTCTGAACTCACAACAGAGTTCTTCCCTCTGTGCACGTCTGTACACACGCTCAATACCCTCTAGGTAGAGCTCCTACAGAACTCCCAGTAAAGGTTTTGTCCCCAACAGTGTCTCATCTACACTGCCTTGACTATTGAGGTGTTCAGCAACCCCAAAGTCCTCCTTCTGTATGAATTGTTGGCTTCCAGGCTGGTGCTCTCAACACGTCCTTATCTGACTCCTCATGAGTTCAGAAGTGCGTCCTCAGTGCACTGGGATTCATAGTCTCAACACTCTGTCATGCCCTCATGGCATGAACCCTCAAAGACCTCTCAAACCTGAAATCAAACCAACTCCCTGCAAATACATGATAACAATACACAATTGCAGCATATAATGAACACACACATGCAGACATGCATATAATGACAGAAAATGCAGGAAAAAATGCTTTGTATTACTAATGGCAAATGCCTGTATATTTTACAAGGTGTTCTCAAGCTCTCCTCGGCTCTTCAACTCTACCATCCTCTCTCAAAATGAGATCTGAAATCTCTTTTACCTGAGGGCTCATTGAGCGCTTCCCTCCAGGTACACCTACCCTAATCAATTACAATGAATGGGTTGTCTAGTCCAGAATCAGACCTAGATCTCAGCCAATCTACAATAAAGGCCGATCCTATCTAATGCCTGCGCAAAGGCATGGCTTTCCTGGCTCAACAACCTAAGCACATTAAATTACATTCAATACATATTGAAAATGAGGTTGCACCTCCTTTTCAGCCTTGAATGAGTGTGCGCTGACGTGGCTGTTGGCTGCATGGAGAGATGCTCCTGCATCATCTAGTTAAGGGATTGAATTGAGTAAATTGTTGGAGTTGCAATCCCTTTGATATAGAGAGTCTAAAGAAAACCTAGAGTAGGGAAATTAATGGAACATATACATCGGAATGGTGAAGGACTAAAGAATTGTGTTAAGGATGGTTTCTTTAGCCATGGTGATACTTTGAACAATTTGTTACTCATTCTTTTAATCCACATAGAGGGATGGAGAAGTTTCATGTGGCTAAGCATCTTGTCCACCACTTTCATTGTTACAGGATAAGATCTCACAAAGGACTCCTTAAATATTGGCCTCATTTGGAATCTACACTTATATGGTGTCTAACTTGTTCCAATATTGTGGACTACATTACAACATTTAGGGAAAATAAATATTTTAGGTGTATATAAATGTATCTATTAAAGGATAAACTATCCTATTAAGTTCCACTTGAACCAATTTGGATTTTCAAACATGTGGTTATCCCCTTTGATGACAGAGGGTGTTGTAAAGAAAAAATGTTTATGGATATATAATCCCTCTCATTGACCTTATTAAAATCAATGAGAGACCATAAGATAGACCATTATGGATTCCACCTAGATCTAATGCACACAAGCAAACTATGTTAAGGAAGAAAGAAAGAGGATCACTTACCTTTTCCCAAAGGTTGTCGATTTGTATAATTTGGAAGTTCTCTTGAGATCCAGCTTCTACATAGCCTTTTCCATCTGTTATTTTCACACAACACAACCAACAAATCTTCTCAAATCCTATGGTGAATTAAAATAGAATTGTATGCAATAGATCTCATCTAATACCTCGAATACTATTAGATTCACAAAAATCAAATCACACATATAACAGATCAATGATTTACACAATGTTTGGAGGGGGGAAAGAACATAGATCTATATTGAATAAAGTGAATTACAACAAGTTATATGGTTACTTTTAGTATATTGTCGTACTCCTTTCTCCTATCCCTTGAGATCCTTGTTAGGCACCCTTGCTTGGTCGAAATAAATTAAGATACTTGATGTATCATGGAAAGAAGATGATAGACTCTCTCAACTAGCCTTTGAACCTCACTTGTGTTGATTCCCAACACCCAACTCTATTGACAAATTGATGGAAAATGACTCTTGCTTAATTTTAACCAACATGAAGATGCTTAGACTCTTGATACTATCATACTAGATGCATATCCCCTACATTGGCCTCTTCTTATAAGAACTCAGAGGAGCTTAGAGATAGGCTCATGGCATGTGAACTAGGAGAAACTATGTCATGTACAAGTTCCATGCTCAATAATGCATCATGACCAACCCATCTCTCATTGATCTCCTCATAACTCTCCAATTCTAGAAGATCCCAGGGGTGGTCATAGGTTTTATATGAGAAACCAACGATTAGCCATAATTTATCTATGGGGAGGCTATGGATAACCTCTATTATTCTTAGGAAAAGTGTCGCCAAGCTCAATTATGGATTTTTACAAGCAATTTCCTTTGTACAAGTTATGATTTTAGTTTATTAACATCGTTGGATTTTGTTTTGGACCTAGGGTGACAAATACAAGTGTAACAAAAGGAAACCAACTCCAAAAATTCGAACACCTTTCCTCTCTCTCTCTCTCTCTCTCTCTCTCTCTCTCTCTCTCTCAGACACACACATAAGGGATCTACACCCACCAAGGCTTGAACCTAGGTTGTCTGCATGGCAGAGCCCCATCCGAACAGTTGGAAATGTGTTATATTATTTACATGACTATCTCTATGCTTTGTTCATATGCATTGAGTGTGGCAGAGGGGTTGGAAGGGAGGCCAACAAGGCCTCCCTTGCTTGAGGGTTTGGCGGTGGAGCCCTCAACCAAATTTTTTGGTTTATTTTTGGTCCACTTTTTGGCCTATTTTGTGTTTTTTTGGCTCATTGAAATCTAATATGGGTAAGGGATTAGGGTTGTAATCCAATTCGAGTGAACGAATTAGGGTTTTGGATGTTGTGGAATACCTAAAATATTGTATTATGTATAGTCTAGTTAATACAATGGAGAAGAAAGAGGTGCATCGCTAAGGTTTGTTCGTTTGCATCATGAAGGACAACTACTTGTTCAATTCATAGTTTTATGTTATCCAAGAAGGAAACCTCTACACAACCATATAAAAGATTCATCAATGTTTCTTTAATTTAGCTTAAAAACATGTTTGAGTGAGCCTAACGGTTAAGAACAAGTGTTTCTTCCTTGGAGGTGATAGGTTTGAATCTAAGAGTTCTATGTTAAACAAAAAAACAACCTTTGCACAACCATATAAATGCTTAATTGGTGTTACTTTAATTTAGTATAATATTTGAGTGGGCCTAATGGTTAAGAGCATGTTTTTCTTCCTTGGAGGTGACATGTTTGAATATGAAGCTCATAGGGTATGTACACCTCAATACCCTTGTCCCACAAACTAGGAGGTCTGCTAGTCATTGATTTGTGGGTTGTTGGCAATAGCCTAGGGGTTATAGTAGCAACCAATCGAATTTAAACTCGGGCCTGGCCCAAATAATCCAACTAATTGTGGATTCCTCTTTCTATATATTTAGTAGAAAATGTCCCTTGTCCCACATACAAGGAGATCTTATACATCAATATTTAGTGAAGGAAGTCCCTTATTTCACTTATTAAAAAGCATGCTTGTCCTACAAACAAGGTTTCAAAGGACAAGACAAGATTTGATGGAGAGAATCCTCTATCCCGCATACAAGTACAAGGAGATCTCACATTAATAATCCGACATCTTATACATCAAAATCAAAACCATAATTTTAAATTAATCTTCATCTTATTTTTATTATATCTGAAAAATAATTCCATTTAAATTTCCAAAAATGATTCATTTTTAAAGAAATCGGTATCAACGTCTTAATATTTATTTCATTGCGTAAATTTAATTACTGATGGGGTTCTCCAACGAAGCCGACAATCCTAATCCTAGTAAATCTTTACCGTTACCCATATATAAGGAGGGAAGTTGCATTCTAGAGGTGGGATTCATACTCACTCCCGCTCGGAGATATCTTGATCGGAGGGATCGTGGACTTTTGATCGTTTCTCCTTTTCACGCCTGTCGTTTCTCAAGCTATAGTCCAAAGATTCCCCTAGATATCGATTCAATTGAAGCCTTTTAATCTTCCCGTCCATCAATATCAGATGGCCCCCGCTAAAAGGAAAGCAACTAGTAGTGCAGCTCCAGCTCCAGGGAGAAGCTCTGCCCGCCTCTCCACCAAAAAACCGAAGATCACAACCACAAAATCTGACGCAGAAGCAGAAATGAAGAGTAAGGTAGCGAGCACAAGGGCCCCGAGATTTCAAATGCCCCATGACTGCAAAGAAAGGTTAGACGAGCTTACTAGACTTTTGGATTTCAAAACTCTAGGATCCACAGTCGATTATTGTTTGCCCACAACTCAGGGCGTCAAAGCCATGGCAGAGCTTACCAAAGGCATGGGCTATGATAACTGCGGTCAGACTATCGATTGGTTACTGGAAATGGTAAGAACCAAACAGTTCCCGGACTTCCAGGATGCACGCAGACGGGTGGATTGGTTATTGCCAAGTCAAATAGTCCGTTTACAAGAGCTGACCAGAGAGCTGGGTTTCGAGCGAGAAGGGCAAACCGTTGATTGGCTATTGCCAGTGGCATCCAAGGAATTTCTAATGCTCACCCTTTTGCTGGGCTTCCGAGAGAGCTCAGAAACTATACAATGGTTATTGCAGCAGGCAAAGCCCGCCCTTGCCGCAATAATTGAAAGACACCCTGAAACTACCGGTACTGCAGGATACCCAGCAGCACCCATGCACGCCCCTTCATTCCCTACTCCACAGTTTTCGCAGAATCCACAAGGGGTCACACCAATTACTTTTACACCCACAGGTGGACTCGGAGGAGGGAGTTCGCCCACACCCAGACCGACCGGAGGAGCTACGGGAGTAGGACCCACAGGAGGAGCTACAGAAGGAGTAGGAGGAGGCACTGCTACATGGTATTCAAATCCTTATACACCCAGACCCACAGGAGGAGCTACAGAAGGAGTAGGAGGTGGCAGTACTAGATGGTATTCTTCAAATTCTTATGCATCCACACCCGTTCAAAGCAGCTCAAGGCCTGTCAGAGCTCATCGTTCAGATCTACCAATTCCCAATTCCTTATCTAATGAATTTCCTGGTGGCACTGGCGGCCAATACGAAATAAAGCAAGATGGTCAATTTCAGAGGGGCTACATGTCGAGTAATAGTATGTATAATTCGGTAGGAATGATGCAACCAATGTCCCAAATTAGCACGTTGCAGGGGAAATCGCAACAAGCAAGTCTAGAGAATATTCAATCTCACAACAAAGTGCGTAGAAGGAAACAAGTAAGAGGTAAAGCACAAGAGAAACGGACTGCCCGCACTGCCAATATTGTTGGGCCGGCAGTGGGAGTGGGAATGGGAATATCTAACCCTACGCAGGATGCTGCTAGTGTTCATTATGGTGATAGGGGAATTACAATGGATCAGCTGCAGGCACCTTCTCAGGTAAATCTGTTACTTTCCCAGGGCTCTACTTTTCTTCATGAACTCGGAGGAACCTTCAATGCAGAAAACCACTCTCGGGCCATGCAACTGCATGTCCAGAATGGAGTTACAGCTCCAAACAACGCTAATCACATGAGCTCCTGGAGTCCTAATCCTAATCCTGCTCAGGATATAGTGAACCAAGTACAAGCTCCCGCTGATCACAATTGGACGGAAAGAAGAATTGTGGGGCATATTCCAAATGAGCTAGTCCATAATTACTACAACGGAGGCCAATTATCGTCGACTCAATTTCCCATTGATTTACGAGGCATCGGAGAGACACATATGGCAGGGATGCCATTGATCAGGAATCAAGTATTGGAGACACATGTTGCAGGAGTGCAGAACAACCCTGACAGCCAGTTAAATGGTGGACGGCCAGTTGCTGGGTTTAATGATACCCATCTTCATCAAGAAAATGATAATTCACTTCAACAAAGCGGGAAAGACTTGAACGAGTTTCGGAATATTGAAATTGAAGGTGAAACAGAGAAGCAGCAGGATGTTATAAGTGAAATGGAAGGTCACACGAATGGGGAAAGGAATGAAGGATCAGCAGGAGCTACAAACGAAGATGTCGGTGATATAAATATTGTTGAGGTAGATGCAGGCGATACGGAGCATACGGAGGCGAGAGAGTGTAGCACTCTGCCTGATGTAGTCGATACAAACTTTGATGTATGATGATTAGCACTCTGTGGTATTAACTTTGAAATTTTTGTGATTTTTCTTATATAATTAGAATAGGTGGGTTCAGTTTGACCTACTAAAGCGTTGGAGCAGGCCGAGCTCCACGTGTGGTTTTCTTGTGACCCGAAACGAAGTTTGATTTTTACCAAAATTTTCTCCTCAACCACAATTTTCAAAATTGAGCACGACAGTACGTCAAAAAAAGCTCTCAGCGCTTTTCAGAAGTATCCTTAAAAAATGACAGTGAATTTTGAAAGAAGTGTAAGGATCATATTCAAATTTCATAATACAATTTATTTTTTCAAATTGCCCATCAGTGTATATTTTAGAAGTCAATGCTCTTCCAAGTTTAATAAGTTTAGTAGTGAATGGATTTATGCTTTATGTTTGGTAGAGGTAATTATTTTAATTCTTGTTATGTTTGATTTCAATGATTTGAATTATGTTGGTATTTTTTCTCTTTTAAACAATTTATTTGAATTCTTTCTATGTTTGATTTCAGTGATTTGAATTATGTTAGCATCCATTCATAGCATGCCCAAGAATGTGGTATTACTGTGATCCTAAATTCTCTAGAATTGTTTGTAGAGCACTTTGTTCTTAAAATAGATTTGTAGAGCATTTTTCTTCTTCAAAGATATTCTTTGAATTCTAGTTACACTTGAATTGTGTTTGTTTCATTATAGATCTACCATCATATCCAATAATGCACCTTTGAGTCATTAGTTATTTATGGTGCTTTTAGGTACACCGTGTTCACTAATGAGTATATGTTCACTATTGGCTGTAATAGTGAAGTGCTCTGGATTTCTGGAGCATCTACCTCTCTTTTTGAGGGGTGTGAAATTAAATCTCTATCTCTTCTTGATTTGGAAATCTATAGGTCATTCAAATTTGGATTTATCTATTTTTATTGTTGCAATCAATTAAATAATGATTAAATAGAAGTAGAATAATGAAATGACTTATTTTTTTCTTAGAGGGCACACAAATATATATATTTTTATGTTAATTCAATAATTCACTCACATATTTGGGGTTTTATAGAAAATAAGTACACTACAAATATATGTTCTACCATCATATCCAATAATGCACCTTTGAGTCATTAGCTATTTATCATGGTTTTAGGTACACTTTTTCACTAATGATTATATGTTCACTATTGACCTTAATAGTGAAGTGCTTTGGATTTCTGGAGCATCTACTTGTCTTTTTGAGAGGTGTGAAATTAAATCTCTCTCTTCTTGATTTGGAAATTTATGAGTCCTTCAAATTTGGATTTTTCTATTTCTATTGTTGCAATCAATTAAATAATGATTTGGGAATCTATGTGTTTCATTATAGATCTTCTACCATCATATTCAATAATGCACCTTTGATTCATTAGTTATTTCTAGTGCTTTTAAATACATGTGTTCACTAATGACTATGTGTTTACTAATGACTATATGTTTACTAATGACTATATAGTTATTTCTAGTGCTTTTAGATACATGTGTTCACTCTTTTCTCAGTCTTTAGCTACTTTTGTTCATGTTGATAGTTGGAGTGTCCACTCTTCAAAGCTTTTGACATGATTTAAATCCTAAAAGATTAATATAAATATGACCAAGTGTGAAAACCTTCATTATCCAATGGTTAATTATTCTTTAATATTTTATTTAAAATAGTTATTAATTTAGTTTCTTTAATATTTATTTTTATGGTTTTTCATATTATTAGTATTATAAATATTGTAAAATTAAGTCTTAATATGCATATAGAGAGTATTTAAGAAAAAAAATTCATCCTCTACTTTTTTAATATCACAAAGATTATAAAATCTTTCTTCCAATGACTTTAATAGCATAAAGACACCACATATCTCGATGCATTTTGACTACACTTTGGGAGAATATAGACACCTAGTTGAAGATATCTACAACTTTCCATTCACAAATAGATGGAAAAACAAATGTAGTGAATAGAACATTAGTTCAAATTGAGGGGCCATAATCAATAGCATCCCTAGAGTTGGGATGGAAATTTGATTTTATATTCAATACTCTTACAATAGAGTAGCCCACACTTCTACGAGTAAGTCTGATTTTGAAACTGGCATTGGGTATTTTGTACCTTCACCCTTTGATGTTGCATATGGAAAATAAGTAGGAGTGATGGAAGACACCATAGGAGAAACATTGAAGGATAAACAATTCATTGATAAGATCATGAAGATCCATTTGTAAGTATAGTGACAATATAGTGAAATATTGAAATCCTTTATTCACAATTTTTCAATGAAAGACATACATAATCGTGGGTTCTTGGCATCGTGGGTTCTTGTTCTGATTTCTATCTCTTTTTCTTATTTTTCCATTTATGAAATTTGAAATGTTATCAATACACTATTTTAATATTTGGACATTATGTACCTTACATTCTTTCGTACCTACAATGATTGCATGAATCGAGTAAATACATCCATTGCAAACATATGAAAGATCAAGGTGTATAATTTCGAAAGATATTACTTCACAATTCTTTTTGAAAAATCTTATTGCAAACATATGGAAGATCAAGCTGTATAATTTTGAAAGATATTACTTCACAATTCATTTTGAAAAATCTTATAAGGATTAACTTAAAGTGGGATGTTTTTGGATTAACAAACGTTTATAGAAATTCTATTAAAAATCGATATGAACAATGTTACAAAGTTATGTTCAATTTTAAATTTATTCACATCTTATTTTTGGGGGAAATAGAAATGATAAGAAATTTTCTCAAAACAAGGTTATAGGATGTTAATTTGTTAACATCATTGCAAATAAAAGGAAAGAATTTCTTTAAAAAACCTTGGTTTGAATGACCATTAAAGGGTATATCAGTGTTGTATCTAGGAGTAGATGCAACGATTTTATGCTTAATAGGCGTAGAGTTGGATAAATTATTAAGAAAAAAAAAGCAATTTGTTTGGCCTCTTCATAATCCGTGACATCGAACAACTTCCTAATGTCAAAAAAAAAAAATCATTCTACAGCACGTAATCTATGCATTGTTATTTAATTGGATTTATCAATGGTGCATGGTATTTGAAAAATCCCTCAACAAAAAAAAAACTATTGCAACTTGTTAGCAATTTATATGTTGATTTCATTTTATATAAATGTGTTAATTATTTTAATATTTTAGAGTTGCAAGGTGTTCGTGGGGATTCCCAAGGACATAATTGATGGTAGGTTTGATCCAAACCATGTATATAATCCCTATTGTAATCCTAATATTCTAGGACAAATTCCTAATGCACTTATTGTGCCCATGGAATATGCCATGTTGCTCTAATTTTGATTGACATTGACACTCTAGCTCATTTGTTTATTGTCATTAGGAATCATTTAAGGATGTTTTCAAGCTAAAATCCAATTATTTCCTTTGTTAATTTGGAAAATAAAATTTTACAAAAACATAGTTTTATGGTCTTTTTTATGCATTGATTGTTCGATCTTCTATGTTTTTTTATGCATTGATTGTTCAATATACTATAAACCCTTCAAAACTTTTTCCACGATGTCATTAAACTAAATATTTCCAACAAAAATAGGTTTCCAAAAATATATGATAATCATCTAAATTAATTTATTTTATGGAATCATGTATGGAAAACACTGATTCTCTAGACGAGCATGCCTTGGATAGTCTTGCATGATGGCAAGTCATGCTTAAGTGTCAAAGAGATTGGAAAATATATTTGGCTAAGTATGGTAACAAGATCAGGTTGTCATTTGGAATTTATTATAGAATCCGCATGAAGGCTTCGACAATGGATGCAAAATTACTTGGTTCATGAGTGCACTATGAAGAAGTGCCTTAGTCCATGGGAAAGAGTACCTAGTTTGGTTGGATATACTTTGAAAGTTGGATGGATGGTTGCTTGGAATGAGATGAAGTATAAGGAATGGAAAGGAGTGTTGCATTGAACATTGTTCAAATGAGATCATTGCAACCATAAAGTGCATGATATTTTGGGATGCCTTGGGAAGGACTGTATGATTTATATGGGTGTGGACCAAGGGGTTGAAAATTCCAAGGCTTAATGGACAAACTGGAGTGGATTAAACATTTGGACCCACTTAGGCATGGATCATAATTCTAGGAACCTTAGAAGAAGTAAAATTGGAAGGCTTCTTCCACTGATATAAATATGATGGAAAGAAAGTGAGAAGTCATTCAAGAAATGAACAAGATCAAGGAGTGATCATTCATCAAGTGGGAAAGGAGTTATGAGGTGCTAAGTTTAGGTTTTGGTACTATGAACAACTTAGACATTGGCTAAGCCTTATGCAATCTGAGCAAAGGATGTAGACTCGACAAGAGTCAAAGTCATGCCATAGTTATACTAAGAGTCTTCCACATGAAGAAAGGGAACATCAAATGATTACAAGTTTATATTGACAAGTATTGTAGCTATAAGTAGTTTTGCCTTGGATAGTTGAATATCTACAAAAGATTTGTAGGCAAAAGGACAAACTCCCTTATTCTATCTTTGTAACATTGTTCATATTAATAAAGTTAAGGCATCCACCTTAGGCGTTACCCATACTTTTTTTTATGGTCTGTTTTTTTTTTTTTTATGTTAAAGTTCCTCGGATTGTATTGATGAATATTGGCTAAGTGTTAAGTGTTAAAGTATAGTTTGAATTCTTTAAGGCCATGGTTAGATGTGTGACTATTGTTAAAAAATTTGATTTTATTGAACTTAATTACAGATCAAACAAGTTGTAGATTAAGGGATAGTTATGTAAAAGACCTTAAATGAAGATACATAATATGGTTGTAGTAGGTGTAGGTTAGTTAATCCATTGTGACCAAGGTAAGGCACCGCCACATGATATAGGGTGTTGAAAGTAAATTTGTTGGCGTAGAACTACATGTCCATGATAGGTGGTATTAGAGCTACTCTTCACCCCCTTTATGTAATAAATGTGGTATCATACCTAACTTGAGTTCTCTTCACCATGTTTCAAAGGGAAATAATTGGGCCGAGTGGACCAAGTTGTTTTAAGAACTAATTTCAAGAACTTTTCACCATGACTTGGAATGCTTGGAATGATTCCCTCCTAAGTTTGGGACTTAAAAAAATTCACTTGCGCACTCCTTGCGCTATCTCTCCTCTCATATTGGGACTTGAAAAAAAGTCACCTGCGCACTCCTTGTGCTATCTCTGCTCTGATATTTATCAACACTTAACGAAGTGTCGACTCTATGCACTCTTTGCACTGGTCTCCCCTATGAGATTTTATACTCCTGTGAGTATAGGTGCACTCCTTATGCTCACTCTGTGTAAACTTATTCTATCTCTCATGAGTTATTTGAACCTATAGATGGTTCATCCTTTACACTCCTTGCGTGGGCAATGCGCACTTCTTGCACCAAGATTTCATAAGAGAAGAAATTGAAACTTAAATTAACATTAAGGATTCATTCAACCAACCATTTAGATGAACACGCACACAAACACAGAGAAAAAATAACATAACATTTACCTAGTTACTCAAATATAAGCAATCTTAGAAATTGAAAGCAATTATCCTCTTCTATATTCCTTCAACAAATATTTACAAGGATTTCAACATCCTTCAACAACTTTCATCTTCTTTTCTGAACAACCTCTTTTGGGCATAGATTAGATTTATTTATACATGAAGGTGTTTCTCAATCCTTCCCTCCAGACTATTCTCATGCTTTCATATCACAATTAAAATCATCCTACCACTAGGATTATTACAATAAATGAATAATTACAATCCATATATGAGTCAATGCTCAAAATATGTACAATCCTATAGACATTAAAGGAAATTGCAATCTCGCAGAGCACATACAATGGATCTAGCTTCAAGATCTCATGGTGTCTTTAATTAAAAAAATTAAAAAAAATAAAGTGATGTGTCCTCCTTGGAATCCAAACAAGTTAAGTGCGTTGTTATGGATGTTGAGTCCTCCTCCACCTTTCCTCAATAAATGACAATGGTGATGCTCCTACATCATGCTCCTCTGGAAAAAATATTCATGGGCTCCTATCCATGATCTCTTCCACTATATTTCCATGCTTCTGGATGTCACTTTCAGTTATCCAACGAGCATATTTTGTTGTCTAATTCTCCCATTTAACCAAATATTCATAGTAAACCTTCCTCATGGTTTTCTTATCAATTCTTTGATCTAAGATATTTTCTATCTATGACTTATTTTCTATGGGAATTTGTCGCTTCCACTAAATCTCCTCTTGATCATATGTCCCTTCTGTTTCATCCATATTGTAAGGGTATAAGTCTCCTACATTAAATATTAGTGAAATTGCAATGTCCTCTGGAATTTCAATCTCATAAGCATTTGTAGAAAATTTTATGAGGATTTGACAATGTCCTATATTCTTCATCTTCATATTATTATATTTACCTTTTCGAAATATTTCCTTCCTCACGTGTGCCAAGACTTGATCTCCAATATCAAAATTCACCTCTTTTCTTTGTTGGTCTACTCTATTCTTGTATCTATGGCTGTTATAATGTAGCTGTGTTTTGATTTGATCTTGCAACTTTTGTATTTTTGCAGCAAAATCCTCTACTCTTGCACTTTGAAATTCAACTTGTCCCAAATCTCTTAATTCTGAAATTCCTTTTGGATTCATTCCATATCCTATATGGAATGGACTCTTACCAATACTCATGTTTGGTGAGTCATTATATGAAAACTCCGCTTGAGAAAAAAATTGATCCCACTAATTGTTATGTTCAGTTACCAAACTCCTTAGTAGATTCCCTAAGCTTCTATTCACTACCTTAGTTTTTCCATATGTTTGAGGGTGATACGTTGAACTAAAAGATAAATTTATTCCCAAATTCTTCCACAAAATCCTCCAAAAGTGCCCCACGAATTTGGGATCTTTGTTTGAGACTATACTCGTGGGTAACCCATGCAATCTCACAATCTCTTTCAAAAACAAATTCGTTATGTGGGTATCATCACTATTTTTGTGACATGGTATAAAATGTGCCATTTTTGAAAATATGTCATTTTTGAAAATATGTCAACCACCACAAATATTGAATAATTTCCCCTCTAGGTTCTTGGAAATCCCAAAACAAAATCCATCCTTATAGCATCCCACGGTCTGTTTGTAATAAGCAATTATTGATACAATCCTTTGATATGTTGCCTTCCTTTAGCATATTGGAAAATTTTTCATTTGTCCAAGAAATTCTTCACATTATACCTAATTCCTCGCCAATAGTATGAAGAACTCAACTACGTATATGTTTTATCATGGACAAAGTGCCCATCCAATCCTCCACTATGTTTCTCTTTTAAAAAATTGTCCCTCATTGAGTATCTTGGGTTACACAATTAGCTTCCTTTGAATAATAATCCTTCTTGGATCATATACTCCATCCATTGATTTCTTTCCCTAAACAAAGTATTTTCACATGATTCATAAGCTTCCTTCAAATATGGGTCTTCCTGGTACATCTCCTTGAGGTGCTCAAATGCTAAAGTCTCCACTTGGAATTCATGAAAAATTAAACATCTCTTGCTCAAAGAATCTGCAACTTTGTTAGCACTCCCACTGATACGCTTAGTGAAAGAAGTAAAATTCTGCATGAACTCTACCAATTTGGCATGTTTTTGGTTCAATTTCTCTTGTCTTCTTATGAACTGCAAACCATGATTGTCAGTATACAAAATAATCTCCTTTGGAATAAGATAATGTCTCCAGTTTTTCAAAGCTTCAATTATAGCATAAAATTCCTTGTCATATGTTGAATACTTCCTCGTAGCATCATTTAGCTTCTCACTAAAATAAACAACATGCTTACCATCTTGACTTAAAACTGCACCAATGGCCACTCCACTTCCATCACATTTGACTTGAAAACTCTTGTTAAAGTATGGTATAAGTAAGATAGGTTGTTCTGATATCTTTTGTTTCAACACTCTAAATCCTTTCTGGACTTCTTTTATCTAGTCAAAAGATCCATTTTCTTTCTTTATAGTATCTAATATGGGTGCACAAATACTGCTAAAATTCCTAATGAATTTTCTGTAAAAGCTCTCTAACCCATGAAAACGTATTACTTCAAACACACTTCTTGGAGAAGGCCACTCTCTTATAGCCTTCACCTTTTCTGGATCGATCTTCAGTTCATTTGAAGAGATTAAAAATCCCAAATACACAAGTTAGGTCTTCAAAAAAGAACATTTCTTCAAATTCACCAATAAATTTTCTTGTTGCGACCTTATCAACACCATATTCAAGTGTCTTAAATGTTCCTCTTCAATCTTACTGAAAAATAGAATATCATTTAAATAAAGGATCAAAAACTTCCCAATAAAATCTTTGAGCACTTCATTCATTAACCTCATAAATTTACTTGGAGCATTTGCTAATACAAATGGCATAACAAGCCACTCATACAATATTTCAATTGTTTTGAACATTGTTTTACATTCATCTCCCTCTCTCATTCTTATATGATGATAACCGCTCTTCAATTCTCTCTTGGAAAAATAACTAGCTCCACTCAAACAATCCATTAAATCATCCATTTTGGGTAAAGGAAATCTACACCTGATGGTTATCTTGTTGATGGCTCTAGAATCTGTGCACATTCTCCAACCTCCATCCTTATTTGAACTCAACACAGTTGTTACTACACACAGGCTCAAGATTTCTCTGATCAAGCCTTTATCCAACAACTCTTGGACCTGCTCCTTTACCTCTTCATTCTCTTGAAGGTTTAATCTGCATGTTTCTTTGTTTGAAAAACTTGCTCCTGGAATAAGGTCAATATGGTCACTGCTACTCTTGATGGACAGTAAAGTATGGGGTAAATCATCCACCACAATGTCAAGAAACTCATCCAATAACTCCTGAACTTTCATAGGAAAATCATTCATAGAAGTGTTTGTAAGGACGACTCTCGTCTTACCTATAACAACAAACTGTATTTCCTGGTCTTTATTGACTTCTTTTAAGAGCTCCTTCCCACTCACGAGAAGTATATTAGGACTAGCCTCCTATTTGAATACCTTATCTTCTAATGTCAACGACATATGTTTACACTGATTTCTCTCAAGGATATAAGTATTCTTCCTCCCATCATGTATGAAATTCTTGTCATATTGCCAAGGTCCCCCCAACAGAACATGAAAAACATGCATAGGTATGACATCACATAAAGATTCATCCTTATAACTACCATTTTTAAACTCAACTTTACATTGTCGACTTACCATGACTTGATGTCCTTTCTAGAACCACGACACCCTGTACAGACTCGGATGTGCTATCATCTTCAACTTTATTTTTTCCACCATCTTCGTATATACTAAGTTGTTCGTGCTCCCATTGTCTATGATCACCTTAAATATTTTTTCGCTGGCCTTGCAAGAAGTTATGAATAAATTGTTTCTATAGACCTCCTTTTATGTATTTATGAGAGATTTCCACATCATGAGTGATATTCCCTCTTCGGTTTATTTTGCTTTCGTCTCTGTCTCCACATTCCTCTACTACACCTCAAAAAAGTGAGATTATCTAACTCCTGCATTCTTATTTTCAGTACATTCCCAAGATATGTGCCCTGGTTTCCCACAACAATAACACCTCATTTCTCCTCCTCTTCCTCTTCCTCTACCTCTTGGAAAAGGTTTCCTTCCTCTATAGTATCCTCCTCTAGAAATTCATCCTCTATTTGTCTGACTGTTCAATCCTCCAGCTTCTAACCTGGATTTCTGGAACTTCTCTCTAGTGATTATGCTTCCTATTCCTCTATTAAGACTCTTCCTCATGTTCCTCTGACTCTGCTTCCTTGCTAATGTTTCTTCTTCCTTCATGGATACCTAATAATCATCTTCTACAGTTCTCATAATTATCATACTAATCTCTTCCTGGATTTCATACCTCAATCCATTAATCTACCTAGCATCTTTTTCTTCATCATTCTCTCTATGTCCTGCTCTTATATTCAAATTATAAAATTCTTAAGTATACTCCTTCACCAAAAAGCCTTTCTATTTGAGATTTTGAAACCTTTTGAACAGATTCAACTGATAATCCTTGGGTATGAATTTATCCTTGATCTTAGCTACCATTCTATCCCAACTCTTAATATTGCACTTACCTTTTCTCTTTCTGTCATCTTGCAACTCGTCCCTCCATAAAGTTGCATGTCCCTTCAATCTGGTCACCTCATGTTTTACTTCCTTTTCATCATCAATCTCCTCATAGTCAAAGTACTTGTCTAAATCACTTATCCAGTAAATAAATTCTTCTACATTCAAATTACCTTCATACATTGGTACTTCCATATTTTCTTTCATTCTCAACTTGACAATAGCTCTCAACAATCGCTCCTCTGCTGCTTTTTCTCCTACAACTTCTTCTTCTTCTATATCTTCACTTTTATCTTCCCTAACATCATGAGCCTATGTTTCTCTCATTTTTGTTGTTTCCATGGAATCCATCCTTCACAAAGTTGTCTCATTTCCTCCTCCATGGTTGAATTGACTACAGGTCTCTCCCTGCATCTCCTTGGTGGCATGACTCTAAATATTTCTTCTCAAAGAGCTTATTCCTGCTCTGCTACCACTTGATGGTATCAGAAAAAAATATCATCCAGGCTCTGATACCGCTTGATGAAAATTGCTCCTAGGGCTTGAGTGACCTCCTAATATAGGATCAAATTACACAGGAGCTAAAGTGTCTCTCGGGTCCTCATAGAACCCTTAGTATTCTTACCACAATCATTTTCTTCTCTCATTGCGTGAGAATTCATGTTCGCGAGGGTCTTCTTACTCTATTGGAGTCGTGCACATGACCTTAGGCCTAAAACCTTGGGCTTAAAATTTGGGAAGAGGTAACTTAGATTCTTCTTAACTTTAGGGCTTCAAAATATTTACCAGCAACATACTCCAATTCTCCCAAATAGCTGAATTAGCGAACTCCCAAAAAGTTCAGGGATCAATGGTCCACGCTCCTTTCCATGATCTATGGTTAAAAGGAAATCTGGGTCTTCGAGCTTCATGACTTTTCACACCAAAACAACTTTCACCCAAAACCTTTTGGATAGCCGAATTCTGAACACTCAAAAATCTATTGTCCATGTGTACCCAAAAACTTACGGTCAAGATTTACTCTGGATTTCGGGACTTTAGGGAATTCTCCACTCCACGCAACAACAACCAATTTCTCCTAGAGTGTCGAATCATCGAGCCAATCGAGGATCCAACGACTCCCACTCACCCAATGATCTATGGTGTAGATTCACTTAGGGACTTCAGAGCTTCTAGTTTTTTGCCTCACTTACATCAAAAACTTAAAAAAAATTGTTAGAGCAGTGAGGTTTGAAGGACTTGGGGTCTTAATAGCCGTGATCCTTCTCTTTCATCCAATGGTTGTGAGGGATTCTGATATTTCCCAAATAGATCTAGTCCACTTGATCCTAAAAACAAAACAAATTGCTCCTCTTGAGGATTTACTATCGTTATCCGTCCTTGATATTTTCCACTTAAAGGACTTGAACCTTGGTGCACATTTTGTGCTTCCCTCCCGATCTTGGGACTTAAAAATAGTCACATGCACACTCCTTGCGCTATCTCTCCTCTGATCTTGGGACTTGAAAAAATGTCAGCTGCAAACTCCTTGCGCTATCTCTTCTCTGAGCTTTATCAACGCTTAACGAAGTGTCGACTCTGTGCACTCTATGCACTAGTATCCCCTCTGGGATTTTATACTCCTGTGAGCATAGGTACAGTCCTTGCGCTCACTCTGCATAAAATTACTCTATCTCTCTTGAGCTATTTTAACTTGTAGATGGTTCACCCTCTGCACTCCTTGCATGGGAACTGCGCACTCCTTTCACTGAGATGTCAGAAGAGATAAACATTTGAAAATTAAATTAACATTAAGAATTCATTCAATCAACCATTTACATGCACACACACACAAACATATAGATAAAATAACATAACATTTACCTAGTTACTCAAAGATAAGCAATCTCATAAATTGAAAGAAATTCTCCTCTTCTATATTCCTTTGACAAATATTTACAAGGATTTCAACAGCCTTCAACATCCTTCAAATTATTTTCCCAGAAACCTATTTTGGGCATAGATTACATTGATTTATACATGAAGGGTTTGCTCGAACCTTCCCTCCATACTATTATAGTTCTTTCATATCACAATTAAAAGCATCCTACCACTAGGATTATTACAATAAATGAATAATTACAATGAAGATATGAGTTGAAAATATGTACAATCCTACATGCATTAAAGTCAATTACAATCTCCTAGAGCACATACAATTGATCTAGCTTCAAGATCTCATGGGATCTTTAATTACAAAGTTTTCAAAATTTAAAGTGGCTCGTCCTCCTTGGAATCCAAATCAGTTGAGTGCACTGCACTGGATGATGACTCATCCTCCACCTTGCCTCATTAAATTACGATGGTGATGCTCCTGCATGAAACTCCTTGAATGTTGCAACCACTACTCTGGAAAACACCGTAGGGGAATTCTTCAATCCGAATGGCATAACTGTATACTGATAAATCCCACACTCAGTCACAAAAGTTGTCTTTTATTGATCCTCCTGCACAATTCGTATATGATGGTACCCTAAGAATCCATCTATGAAAGAATAATTTTCCTGGCCTCCTACGTTCTCCAGTACCTCATCCGTGAATGGTTTTGGAAATGGGTCATGTAAAAATGCATCATTCAACTTCCTTAGATCCACACAGATATTGATTCCTCCTATCTTCTTGTCCCACACCACCATTGGACCGATCCACTCAGATTATTCTATCAGTTTGATGATTCCTAAGTCCAATGGTGGATCATTCCCTTCATTTATCCTAAGTCTCATGTCATTCCCTTCATCTATAAGAATATCGTTGGGAATAAGTATTGATGTTATCGTAGTAACTCTGCAATATTCTCAACTATCTCATCACTCCAATAATATCCTATCTGCACAAAATTGGGATTCTCTATCCTCCCATTGTTTACCTTTTGTTCCTTTATAGGCTATGTATATGCGGAGGATTCAAGATTTGGCCCATCTACTACTCATTTTCCTTCTCTCTAAGGTAAGTTTACATTCATGGGATCATCTTCATCATTCTCTTCCTTAGCCACATTGTAACACTCTAATAACTCATGGACAATCATCTTCGCTCTATGCACATTGCATATTGGTACCACCTTGATCATCCCTTCTTCTTAGAAGATCTTCATTTGAATAGTATGTAGCACTTCATCTAATGATGGAGATTCATGTTCTAAAATAAATGTGATTTTGAATCTCTGGACCAGTTCTTCCCATCCTACTATCTCCTTGCGCATTTCCAATTCCAAATACCAGTTCTTCGGAATTGTTTCTAGTGTGTTTATAAATGTGTGTGTCCATTATGTTTCTAGTATCGAACTCCATAAATCATTGCACTGTTCAACATGATTTTCTCGATCAGTCTCTCCTATTTATTGTGCAATCATTTATTCCTCAATAACAAACCTTATTTGCATTAGTTTGTTGCATTGTGACCAGTATTTTATTCCCTCTCCGTGTGCATCCTACCATATGGATGGAGTCTCTTTAAGGACAACATCTACTGCTAATATCATTTGTTGTTCAGGTACTAAAAACTCAAATTATTTTACAAACATGATTATATCAATTAATCCATCATACCTGGGTGGATGATAGAGCTCTGTTTCAATCCAGCGTAAGGATCGAGTGATTCGTGCACATCGTCTAGTTGACACTTCATGCAATCTCTGTTGTCAATTCTCTAGAACTTCTTCATAATCCGATGCATGTGAACTGATACTTTGCCAACTTAGCACACCGTCTATTGTAGGGTTGACATAATCTTCCATTTGTATCATCATGTTGTATAAGTTGTCAATGTCATTTCCTCTAGCTGGATCTATGTATCTTTCTCCCTCTGATGGGTCCAAAGGTGCAGTAACTTTCAAATCTCCAACTTCAAATATCATGTCCCTCCTCTTCAAGTTGATGATATCTTGGTTATCAACATCCCATTCCATTCCCATCAATGCTAAATATGGTTGACTGTCGTCCACGATATCATTGACTTCAAAGTATGCCATGATGAGCACCCCATCTATGTTAATTGGTACTCCTGCCAACCGATCAATAAGGACTATTTTTTGTTGATTTGTGATTCTTAGCTAAACATGAGACCATACTAACTTTTTTTTTCCCATCAACTCCCATGTATTCATAGGTAAAAAATTCACGTCATACCCCAAGTCTAATATAACATTATCCACATCATACTCTCCAATATGCGTAGAGAATATGAATTATCCATTGGTCGTTTTCTACGCAGTACTTGGTTTACCATATCTTTTATAATGGGAGTT
The DNA here is from genome assembly GCA_009831015.1 of Picea engelmannii. Classification (NCBI taxonomy): domain Eukaryota; kingdom Viridiplantae; phylum Streptophyta; class Pinopsida; order Pinales; family Pinaceae; genus Picea; species Picea engelmannii. The sequence goes on from ML779263.1 coordinate 323,142, forward strand.
TCCATTCCTCTTGTATTGTGATCAATCATGTGATATAATGTACTCAACTTAGTTTCATCTTTCATTATATCTACACAACTTTTCAGGAATTTTGTTAGTGTGCTTACCTTCCCCGTTGGTTTCTCTGGCACAACATGATCTTCTACTTGAGGTGCAAATGATGTTGATGCTCCCCAATCCAATCTGAGTACTTATTTTCTTGCTCTATGATATGTCTCCTTTTCTTGTTGAGGATCAAAGGTTGGAATAGGCCCTGCTAACTTACTTACCTATTGCTAAGTCTTGTTTCCTTCATTCATCATATCCACCCTTGTTTTATCCCCTCTGTGCGTAACAACTTATACTCTTGGTCCTTCATTGTGTCTTTCAGCTGATATCTTCTGCACATTTTGATTTGTATTCTAGTTCTGGTTTCCTCTAGCCTACCACTTCAAAACTAGTTGGGGACAATATTTTGTCTCATGATCCAATGCTATGCATTATGTGCATGTTGTACATAGATTATGACAGTCTCGTGCTAGGTGTCCCAAGTTTATTACAATTATAACATATAATCGGTCCTCTTCCTCCTCTACCTAAATTTCCTCTACCTCGGCCTATGCCAAAGTTTCCTCTATTCCCTTGATTGAAACCTATTTTATTGTTATGTTGCATACCAACCCCGTATGGTGCAACATTCTCCTCCTGAATCTATTACATATATGATGTGTTCTCCCTCATTAAGTCAAACACGTCACAATCCTTCTCTTCATATCCCACTAATTTGCAAAAATTGCAGAACAAGTTCCTTGAGGTATTGTAATACTTCTGTAGTAATGGACACTCAGTTGGGTGATGGGCCCATTTATTACATATATTGCAATATCCTCTTCCTGTTAATGGATTCGACGCTCCTGTCACCAAATATTACATGAATATCGAGCATTTTTTCTTGTGGTGGCCTTCCGTTCTGCACTTGGTACACAAAAAATGTTCTCATTTTTCCTTCCCGCTTGTAAGTTCGGTGAGTTGAATCGTCAATGCATACAAATTTCTCTAAACTTGTGTCATTCTTCCATTGTCTCCTACCAAATATGACTCTAATTTCATTACAATTTCCAGCACCTCGGGCTGAGACACAAGCTTCTATTTAATCAATGGTGTATGAATGTATGGTAGAATCCCCGCAATAAACCATTCTTTATGTTGTTGATATGGGATTTGGAAAGTTAGTCTACCCATCACATCCTTAAATATTTGATTGAATTCCCATACCGACTTTGTTTGTACCTGTTTAATCTCCTTCAATTATGTGATGTACTGCGACTCCAAATTTGGATTATTGAACTCCTTCAACAGTGTTTGCTTAATCTTTCCCAAAGTCTTAGCCTATAGTGTAGGTGTGATGTTATGCAGATTCATATACCATACTAACAAATGGCCTATAATTTTTTTTCCTAACTGTGCAATCTTCATAGCCTCTTCTTGGACATTCTTCGCAGACCAAATTGTCTCACAAAAAACAAGTATTGTTACGGGTCTTCTGACCCAACTCCCTGTAACTGAGGAAGTCTAAGGGTGTTGTCTATCCTACCATGTTTCTTTGTGTATTCCCTTTGCTTGGTGATTCCTCTCGACTTTGACTCTTTTCACTACTTCTAATGCTCTGAGTGCTACTACTTTGTTCTCCCTATCTAACTGCATTTTCTTTTGACAAGTCTTCAAATATTGTTTATGATTGTGGTGACATACACAAGGTCATGGATTTGACACATAATCCTTTATTAGTAGGACTTACTGGTTCTTCTATTACTAGAATGGATTGAAGCTCCACTTTGTCTCCTCCTATGTATGGTACCTCCATGATTCAGACTATTGTGCAAGGTTCTAACCCCTTTGGCTCACTCTGTGGCTCTCCTTTCTTATCCCCAATATTTTTCCTCTTGTACCTCCTTACTCTGTGAAAATCTCCAAACTCGTATTCTTCCTCTGGTATACCGTCTTCTTTCATCCTCAAACCATCCTTGTCTCTTTCATCGCTTCCTTCATTTTGTTAGGAGATCCTCTTGTCATCCCTCGGTTCCCCTATTTGTGTGAATCTCTTATCACTCGTATTCCATTATCATCACATTATTTTGACATAATAACATATTTATCTACATACCTAATGATTTAAAGAACCTCTCACGTGGACCTTTGAAAAATTCCCTTTCTGCGACACTATATGATTGGATACAATCTACTGCAAAATCTGTAATATCTCCTCCTAATGTTCTATCTAACCAAAAATAACTTGCATGAGTAGTTGAGTTACTTACATAATTCAATTGTATTACCAATTCAATAGTGCAATTCCTTGGTGCTACAATGATGCACCTTCCAGTTTTCTCCACTAATATTGCTAGCCACTCATTCATAATTAATGGAAATCCACCAAATAAAACTCCATGCAAATCTATGTACACATACCATTGCATCCATTTCTTATCACTCATCCGAGGGTTTCTATTCTCCTCTCAAACAAATTCTCATTCCTTCCTTTCCAACCATTCTAATATCACCTTCTTGGTCGACATCCAAAACATCCCCTTAATCGCAAATTCTCGTCCCTGACAATAAAACCATTTGTTGGTGTGTAATACCCTAGGTTCGGTTTATCTATGACCAACAAAACCCACCAGAAGCTGGCCCTTTCAACATCACTTTCTTGCGCATATGAAGTCTCACTCGAGGTATCTATTGCGACCATGAGAATTAGGCTTCTACAGTATTGAGGAAATGGGAGGTGGCAATCTCGTTTATTCTTATTTATAGTTTCTATGTGCGCGATTTTCTCCTTATTCCTTATTACCTACATAGTGATTCATATTCATACTATCACGCTATTATAGATTCATATATACTTCATTACTATAACAATTATGAACATTGCACCATATTTAACCATAAGAAAATCTATTCTACGATGCATTCAAATAAAATTCATAAACAAACATAGAAGAGAGACAACACAAGATTCAATATCATCTCTTTAGCATTCCTTTCTTGATTCTTCTCATCAACAGACTATTACATTCAAGAACTTTGGAACCCAATCATATGGAGGAACTCCTAGAAATGAAACATAACTCACCATTGAGGAATAATGGAACCCCATTTTCCCAACCCATTACATATTTATACAAAAATATAGGGATAAAATCCGTAATATATTCATCCCCAAAATACTCTGTTACAATGCATACTTCCCTTAGCTACTTCGATGTTCGTGCTTATTTTCCTTCTTCATGTTTCTTTTCTAATGTTCTATTTCTGGAATGTTGGGCTATCATCCTTCGGTCATGATTTATTCTCTCACTTTCTTGTATTTATTTATCCTCTGCTGTCTTTATTATTTTGTCTGCTTTATTCTTCTCTATGTGCACTTTCCTCTTAAATTATCCTTAGTTATGCGCTCCCTAGATTTCCTTCTTCTTATGCACACTTTTCCTCTACTTAGTATTTTTCCCAAAAAATGTATTAAAACTGCAAAATTGTTTCCAAAGTTTCCTATCCAACAGTGGCCTTAGTAGTCACCGTCCATATTCTTTTCATTGACATATGTAGTGAGGAATCTCATTATCTAGGAGTAGGCAGTGGATCCTAGGGAACCAATTAAATGGTATCACTCTCAGTGAAGAGTTGGTTGTATATTGTTCACAAGGGTTGTACAAACACATTGAAGTGTAGAGGAAGTGATTGTTTTGGGAATGAAGAAGTGCATTCTCATGGTTTGAATGTAATGGTTGGATTAGCTACCTAATCAATTTGAAACATTAGGATTGGTATAGTTTAGAAGCATGGAAGAATGGGTCAAGGAATTGAAGAAATGGTATGTTTGGATGAGTGCAACATTAGATAGTTGTGTGACCTTCTCAGTGAAGGATGAGTTGTAAAAACAATGGCAACGACAACAACATGGGAATATAGAAAGTAGTTTCTGATTAAATTGGGTAGAGGAAATTATGCTCAACATGAAACTGAGTAGTGGGTATATGCATGGAAATTATTGCATTGACATTGTGAAGTGGTTGAAGGATTCAACTATAGATGGATGTGGAAATATTAACAGTAGAATTTGGAGAATAATATATTTCTTGGGGATGTTTTATAGGATGGTCTGTAAAGAGGGATTTATAACCCACTCAGTTCACCAACATACATCCCATGTAGAAATGAAATCTATTCTTTGCAATATTTGATGTTGACTTATTATAAGGCTCATGTTGTATCTTCAATGTAAAATGCACATAATAAACTAACTAACAAAGTATTCAAAACCAAGTATTTGAGATTTAACTTCTCTATTGTTGATCACCAAGAAGTTATACATAAAATGGATAGCCTTCCCTATATATGCACATTTTTGGGTGAGTACCTGAGAAAGTACAACCCACTATGTGTGGTGTCAATAAGCAAATTCTTTATGAAAATCCCTATTAGGAATTCAAATTCAATTTCCAATTCCTTCATTTAAATGTGCACAAATATAAGGTATATGGATGAGTTGCCAATTCCTTCATTTAAATGCTAGAAGAAATGTTCATTTAAATGGACATACTTCCTCATCCTTTACCTTGTCAATGATCCATGAAGGATTGATTGTGCCAACACTAACATTATGAGCACCCCTTGTTTTTCAATCCCAATGAATAAACAACATAAATAAATATTTACTTAAATGCTAACCACTCCAACTAACCTACATTTATTCTTCATGATATCTTCTTCGACCATTTTTTAATCAGGAAACACTACAATAGGAATGAGGGTATTTTATTTGTAGGTGGATTGTCCTTACAACAACAAACCAATACCTATAAATATTGTACCAACCAACACCTCTCTTTTAATATTCCAACAGCGCGACCGCGCGCACTCACACACACACACACATATAGTCATTTCTGATACAATAACATGTATAATAAAATACTCTATTAATTGAAAGTCAAACCACAGGATACAATGCTCTAACAATAGTGATGAAACATTTTAACATTAACAATGAAGAGAATGTTCCAATAGTAATGAATGATAACATTATTCAACAAACATATATATATATATATATATAT
>ML779263.1:328287-338629 GCA_009831015.1 Picea engelmannii
TTTTACCCAAGGAAAAAATGTTCACAAAGGGAAGATGCTTCATTACCATTCATTGACTTCTATACCACATTACGTTTAACAATATGTGTGTGGATTCTATAAACTTGTCTCAAAGTTGGTACATGTTGGGTCACCAAAATGCCATATTTTTGCCAATCTTCTTCTTGACTTTTAATCATTTTCCACCTGTTTGTAAGCTTGTATTAAGATCGTTTTAATGTTTATATGTGGGACTAGGTAACATATTTTCCAATTCATGTATTTTAGTATTTTAAGCGAGTTTATGATTAAATATTAGAAAAGTAAGATGTTTTTAGTTCATGTAATTTTTCATTCTTTAGTTCTATTAATAGTATGTTTTGATTTAGTTTATAATGTTGTAGAGTAGTTTTCTACCTTGTTCTTGGGAGAATTGAGCTCACTCCAAATACATTATCATATTATTTTATTTCATGTTTTCATTTAATTTTTTAATTTGATTTCATGAACACTATATCTTCTTTATGCAAGTATGTTTATTTTTATCGAAGCTTCCTAACAATAGGAGTATTGATTCATGGAAATAAAAAGTCTCATCCATATCAAAAGATAACTTGGTGACAACAGGTTCTTAGTAATCATGTTAGTTTTTAGGTACATGGTCATTGCTAAGGTTGAATTAGTTTTCTTTGAGTTGATGTAGTATGGTGTGTTTCATTTCTGAATTTGATTTCATTTATCTATGTTTATTGAATTTTGTTTTATATACCAAAACAAAGTATTATTGTAGAAAGGTCCATATCTTAAGAATTGAACACTTAACCATAACCTGATTTACAAAAGTTGTGGATATAGTAAGACATAATTTAGTGATAAATTTGTCTTTGTTTGTTTTTTGTTTCAAAGAAATTGATTTCCATAGCTAAATTCATAAGAATATTATATAATACTATAAATAATCTAATTGTACACATATTGTGCTTGCATTTCACACGTCTACAAACTCCTGGATAGATAAATAAGTGTAATATGATTTAGAAATACAAATCATTTGAATTTTTTGGTGTCGTTTTCAAGGACAATGCTAAAGTAATTAGGGACTTTGTAATATTAATTTTTAAAATGCATATAGGAATGAATGCATGGGAATGGATATGGTAATATGCAAAGACGAATTCACTATAGAATTTCTATAGTGTAAAATCTCGACACATTCACTAAAATATTTTGTGGTGAGTGTTTATTTCATTTAATTCAAAATCATGATAGTTTAAGAATGCCTTAATATACTTAGATATATTTCTTGATAAATCATTTCAGTCATTACCACTTGTGGTGCAGTAAGAGCCACTTCATCCACTAACCCATTGGGAGGAAGATCTATCAGAGAAGGGATGTATCTAAAGGAGGACTCAAATGAAAGAGAAGGATGCTTCTCAAAGTACAATAAAACACTTCAAGGTACAAAATTGAATTTTTAATTATTTATTTTCCAAATTTACATAATAAAGTGACATTTTCTACAAATCCATCAATTTACCACAAGATTTCTAAAGGCCATATTACAAGAATTTGTGATATGGGTATTAGATAATTTTTGGAGGATAGAATCATTAAGTCATTATAAATATATATACCAAAAACTTAATACAACTAACATCACAACGTAAGAAAAAATGGTCATTTTCAAAGTTTTGTAGGAAATTGACTTCGTAAATATCCTAAAAACAAAGTTAGGACAGTCAGGATTTGAGGGGTCAAATGGACACATATTAAAAACAAATAAATTTCTAAGGGAGATATACCTTTTAATATAGTTTCCAATGCAATTTTAATCACTTCATTTGGGTATCATATGAAAACATTATGCCCAAATTACTAACTGTTAGTCATAAAATCCGTGTCACGGAAAATTTGCATCTTGATTGTTCACAAGAAGATATAACATATCAAATCACCACATCCTCAAAATATGTTTATGAGGGAGAAACACATTCAAGTCTAATTTAATAATCAATTTGAACCACTTAATTTGAACATCGTATGAAAACGTTATTAACAAATTAGCAATTGCCTATTGTAAAACAACTTAACAAAAATTATTCCTTCTAGGTTTATTCATCAGTAATTTTGAGATATCAAATCAAATTAATATTAAAACATTTTTATAATGGAGATACATAAATTAATATAATTTAATATCCGAGTGGAATCACATCAATTTGATGCCAAACGATAAATCTAGGTTCAAAATACTAATTGTTGGTCTAGGAAGAAATTCATAAACAACTCTAGCAAGCGTGTTGTTCCTCAATATGTTTCATACATCAATTCAAATCACTTTAAAACATATTTATACTAGAAATATACCTATGAATATACTTCAATATGGTTTTGTAATCACTTCAATTGGACATGAAATGAATATTTTTTCAATGAAACACTGCCGAGAGATTGAGGTTGGCCACCACTTCTCAAAAAGTAAACAAATGCATTTTTCTTCATTTATCTTCTTTGTATTTGTTGTATATGCATTGTTTGTCTTTTTTTGTGTGTATCTCATGGATGAAGAGAGATCACACACCTTTATTCTTTCATTGTCAAACGTTTTTTTTTGGTTTTGTAGGTCCAGAGAGGATCCAAGGAGTCAGATATATGGATGAGTGGTTTTCTAAAATCAAATTTTAAAGAATCATGAATGAGGGTGAAATCCAATCCAAGTGAGTGATTTTGAACCATCCATGTTCAAATCACAATTTTCTTGGAGCTTGCTACAAATATTCCAGTTGTTGACCAACAACACCAACAATATCAAAAATTTTAAGATGGATTGAGATCAAGATGAAGGTTAACAAATATGGAGATCAATACAAAAGAGAAGTAAAATCCAAGCTATTTCATATTACATTCATCATTCCATTACTACCAAACAAATTTTCCCAGAAGCCTATGGTTGATTATGTCACCCACCAATACTATTGAATAATCATATATTTCCTTATTTCGAGCTTAACAATCCATGCATGTTGAAGTCCAATATTTTATGTGTTCATGTAGTCAATATTAAACCTTTTATGATACTGTTAATGCCATATTATGACTTCAACCCATTTTTCCTTCACAAGTTTTCCATGCTTTCCTAGGGAATAAAATTTCTTATTGTAAAAACCCTTTTGGGCACAATCACACAAATTTTGTTTCAAACCCAACTTAATAGCCGACAAGATTTGTGAATAATAAAAGAGAAACCAAAAATTCCATATAAGTTCTACTACTCCTTATGTAATAAATTTATAAACTTGCTACTCCTATAAAATATTTTTCTAGATGCCAATATACCAACCATTATGTTAAAAGTTCCAAGTGTCCATATCTCAAGATCTAAGTTCCATATAATTCAAGTTCTACAACTTAGTTCAAATCACCAGTTTGGAATAGTGAGTGCTCCTTCTCTTCAAGAAGTCATATGCTCATTGCAAATTTGGGTGAATGTATGTTTATTTTTTTATGTTTAATCAATAATTCCTTGATTACTAGAAAAAGTGTACTTAGAAAATTCCCCATGTCTACCATGATATTTTATTTCTCTCATATGCCCTTCACTATTTTTCAAATGTTTAGGGTGGAAAAAACCTTTATTTGGGGGGTATACATATATTTATACCTGTTAAATCCCATTTCCTACCTTATTCTCTCATGAAATCTTATGACCTGTTTGACTCCTCCTGGAATGATAATGATCAGCATGTATTTTCCCGATTCGATTGATGTTTCTACAAGAAATTAAAATCCTGTAGCACCCTCATTGTTTGGAATATTAGAGGCTCTTCAAATTCAAATATACGACATGGAGGATGTTCTAAATGATTGGGACATGCTTTTGTTTCTATTAGATCACAATAAATTCAAACTGGTTGCTCTAAGGAACATGGTCAAACCAAAGGTCAAACTAAAAAATTTCAAGATTGTCAAATATGCTTCAAGAGAAACTTGATAACATCCAACGACCGAGGTTTTATGTCATACCTGAGTTAATTTTGAGTATTATTTGAAAAAAATAATACTCTATTGCATATTTTCCTTTGGTATCCTCTTCCATGAAATTGGAAATGCCACACTTTCCTGCTTAGAAATTATCATCATTATTATGCTTTGTAACTTTCCACTAGAAAAATTATAGCATAAGTTTCAAATTGAACTAATGTCATCTTAGGATTATTGGTCAAAAGATACAAAAGAGGATTTGGTGCACATGAAAGTATGGAAATTGCATGCATGGAGAAACATTTCAAAGATTTTTTTTAGAATGTGCACAAGGTAGAGTATAAATGATTATCCGCTGTTTAGTTTCAAAAGGCCTACATTTCATTGTTGTTTTGATCATCTCCTATTTTGGTTTTGACTGCAATGTTCGTAACCTACTATCTTCTTAAAATAGTGTAAAATGTTGCTTCTAAGTTGTCACTTTCAGGGAAAATATTGCTCATTTTCAAGAACATATTTTTATGTAGATTTGATTTCTTGTTTCACTTTGTATCTTTTGCATACTAAAGGGGAAGATAAATTATATCCATTGAGGCGACGACGTAGGATAGTCAACCTAAGGGTCAACTGAGAAAAAAGGTTGCAGTTTCCAGATCCAAAAAAATAGATTGTAAAGTAACGATTTCATGGACGAGGTGTCGTGAAATCATGGAACAAAATCATAGAAGGAAGATTTGATAACACTAATACATGGATGACAGGATGTGATATTTATCCTCATGTAGTTTTAGAACTAGCTCCAACTAAAAGAATGTGTGCGATTTCACCAAAATAAAGGATATGGGATATGATGTTATCTGATATTGATTGGTAGATTATGCCTCAAGAGTCACAACTTGTAGAGGATGGAATGAAATTTTATTGATTCATTCTCCTTCAATGTTACCTGTATCAATTTTGTACTAAAACCAGATTCATTATTTCCTATAGCATCGTCCAATTTTGAATGGGTCAAAACATAGAAGAATTCAAAATTACAAGTCCACATTCACATAGAATTCATTATAAGTCCAAAAAACAAGAGCCAATGATAATAGAGGTTTGGATAACAGACAAAACGACTAAGCCACGTGGAAAACTTAGGATTGGGAATCAATTGGTGACTAGCCCAGAGAAGATGAAGATTCTTACTTGAGAGATGCTATAGTTGTTAGTATGGTCAGACAAAATCTTCAGAGTTAATATTGAAACTCATTTGGAAGACCCTTTGATTCTATGCAAAGTACATTATATTATGAAGATAATGAATTGACGCTTGTTATCGTAGCTAGTTGAAATATTCATCTAGTATGGGTAATGGAAAGTATGATATTCCATTGTAGCTCAATTAATGCAATCATTCGAAAGTGGTCATAATTGTTTCCTCCTATTGTTTTTGACTAAGAAGACTTTCTTCTAACTACAATCACCTCTAAGGAAGCAAAGAAGCTGGTATAGAGGTTCTTGCATATGGTGGGTGTAATAAGAATTGATTGTCTAGGACGTATTTGTCCCAAATGATATTCAAGTTGATAAAAATAATCAAGCACAAGAGAATTAAATAGAGATATTACAACGAAAGATATTTGTGACAGAATGTAACAACAACACAAAGGTAAAAAGGAAATATGTTTTACAAATTGTGGTAATTCAATTAAGAAGTTGTTTTTTCTTACAAATCATTTCAATCATGTTGTTGGGTGCTATATATATATATATATATTTTTGTAAAGAATTATATATTAGAGTAGGGTATGTGAAGAAAAAGAGGATTCCTAGTGTCTTTAATTGGTTGAGAAATCTGCTTTATAAGTATAAAAGCTTCCAGTATGCAAAACATGAGTAATGATGGTGCAATACCTATTTTTGCAGTTTTTTTGTTTTGTATATCAATGCTTCCTAAAAACATGAGTAATGATTCATGGAAAGAAAAAGTCTCATCGATATAAAAAGATAACTTGTTGACAGTGGCATCTTAGTAAGCATGGTGGTGTTCAAGTACATGGTCATTGCTAAGATTGAATTAATTTGCTTTGAGTTGATGAAGTATGGTTTTCTTCATTTCTTCATTTCATTTATATTCATTCATTGAATTATGTTTTATATACCAAAACAAAGCATTATTATAGAAAGGTTCAGATCATAAGAATTGAACACTTATCTAAAACTTGATTTACAACACTTGTGGATATACTAAGACATAATTCAGTGATAGATTTTTCTTTGTTTCTTTTCATTTCAAAGTAATTGATTTCCATAGTTAAATTCATAACCATATTAGTTAAATTTTACTGCAAATAATCTAATTATGTGCATATTGTGTTTGCATTTCACGAGTCTACGAAGACACGCCAACTTCACAAGAAAAAAGATAAATAGAAAATATAATTACCAGAAATTCATGTTGGCCCAACCAGAAAAGTCACTAGATAGATTAATATAAATAGAGGACGTCTTGTCTCATTTGTTCACTCACTCTCACTTAGGAAAATAGAAACAATGCGCAAGTTTGGAGGAGGAGCAACAATAGTTGCAGTTGTATGGTTTTATCTTGTTCGGTCTTTATGGTACTTTCTCTTGTGTGTTTCCCTTAGAGAAATTGCAATCTCTTGGTTATCTGTTGGTTCTCGTGTGGCTTCCTAGAATCATTATTTATGTCAAAGGTTAAGGTGCTCGGGGGTGGCTTTATGCCTATGGTTGGGTAACAATGGTGTAGCATTGTCTATGGTTAAACGAACACATCAACATTATTATAACAGATTATGGGACTCACTACCTTCAGAACAATCTAAACGCTAGAAGGTAGATTGAGAGTTCCTTGTCAAGCTCGTGGTAGCACCAATTGCAACTGTAACTAGGGTTTCTGATTTTGCAACTACAACAAACCCTAAACCTAATTTCTTGGGCACTTTCAATGAAGCATTGGACCTAATTTTTGGGTATTCTAGTGCACCCTAGCCTAGCACACCCTATGGTTCCCTGATCCAGAAAAAATGTCAATTTTTATTTTTTAGGCAAAGTCAAAGGTTGACTTTTGGTCAAATTTTGTTTTTCATGGTCAAAGTTGAAATTTTAGGGTTTCTATCTTATTCTATTCATTGAACCTTTTCTATTCAGTTTCTAACTTCTTCTTGTCAAGATGGTGTTAAGTTTCATATTAAAAGACAAACCAAACGATACTACAAATTTCAAAGGTATGCACTTGTATATTCTTTTCAAGTTATATTATCTAGAAAAGTATGAGTGTGTTTGCAGGGGATGTACAAGAGACCTTGTCCCATAAATGAATTTAGTACATTCATAGGAACAAGCACACCCTCGCTAGCAGTGAAGACATCACGTTTGATTATTTAAAAAAAACCGATATGTCTCAGGTTGTTATGCCATTATTATGATCTTATGCTCCATATTGATCTATGGAAGTTATGGTCATTTTACTAACCCCTTAATACTAGAGATACACTTGTTGATCTCATCTATAGGAGATATTATTGTTCTTATGTAAATGATTATTGTTTATGAAATGAAGTTGATCTCCTTTAGGAGATGTTCTTGGTTACTATCCTAGACTCCAGGAAGGATATATTCCATGGACGATAACATGGAGATTTTGTTGTTCTTGTTTGTATCCCTTGAGTTGATCAAGGATATTGTCGATTCAGGGAATCAGGTACCAGTTCCTGACTGTGATTTTATTTAGGGACGGGTTATAAATGAAAATTCTTCATGTCCCATATTTCTTCTACACAAGCATGATCAGGTTGCCACAAGGTGATGACCTAGGTTAGATGTGCCCCTTATGGAGAATTTCTTGGATATGATGATGGATATCCTCATTTTGTAAGAGAGAGAGATGATAGACTGGTCTATTGGGTAGCGGTGTGTCAGTGGTCAGATCATTGGAATGCTTCACCTGACATTACAGAGGTACCCCAGTAGGTGAGGAGAGAATGTATTTGTATTCTTCCATGAACTTATCCAATTGCTTCTGTTTAAAGGAGAGGTTGGTCACTGAGGTTTTGGATATGGATACAATGTTTCAATCACTCCAAGATCAAATCACGAAGAATACAAACTTCTCGATCTGATATATGACCTTCCTACATTGCTTGGAAGAGATAAAAGACATGGCACAAGGTGGGACTACCTCGGGTATCCTATATTATTTCATGTTCAAAGTAATAATAACACTGTGAGGCCTAGACTCATATACAACATAATGTTTCTATAAATAAGGTTGGCCCAAAATAACATCACAAACTTGAAGGGGAGAAACATCATACAATACATCATCTTTGAATTTCTTGATGTCGTATGACAAGAGACACAATTTGTTGGCATGAATATCGCTCCCTTGGTGGAGCCATCCAATGGTGTAGGGTTGTGAGTGTGACGTTGTTTGAAAGGATAGCCACTTGACGAACTCCACTAAGATGAGATTATTCTTGTTACCCCTATCAATGATAAAGTGCATTGAAGTTCCTTTCACCCACATCTATGAATGAAAGAAATGCTCTCCTTCCTCTGGCTCATCAGGTTCATCGAGCTGGATCTTGGTGGTAGAAACAATGGCATTGTGTTATGCATCAATGATACATATCCACTTTGTTGGTTCTGACTCAGAGTCAGAACTCGCATATGATTCATAGGATTTCACCTCTGCCACCAATGACTAATTTGAGTGACAATCAACAATGTTATTCCATGGGATCTTATGGAAGTCGCACCACTTCTTGGTATCTTTCTTTGTCTTTCTGTTGTCCTTCTTTTCTTATGGCTTTGACTAGTTGTTCTAAGGATTTCCATATTTTTATGTCCTTTTTTTTGCAGTTTGGGGCTTCCCTTAACCTGCTTTTGTTGTGAGGGGTTCCCGGACCCAAACTATCGTGTCTCTTGTTTAAGGTTATATTGGTTGTGGAGCCTTATTATCTTCTTGATTTAGAGGTCTTTTACTTTCAGTCGTGTTTATACCCCATGAAGTAATTACACCCCAAAGGTATGTACACTCTTCCACGTGGGGGAGTGCAGAGGGGGGGTACCCCCTCTGCAGGGTCCAGGGAGGCTATCCCCTCAGCTGGGGGGGCTTGGGGGCAAGCGGGCCCCCAGCAGGGGTTCGGGGGCGAAGCCCCCGAAAAAAAAATTGCCTTGTAAAAGTATATTGTAATTTCATTGTAAATCTGGACAGTTCATTATAAGGTCGCAGATATAACGATAGAGATTATGTTAGGGTTTTTTTCCCTAGAAGGCAACCCTCTTTTATGAGGGAAATGTATTGCGGCTATGTATGTTGGCGAGTATTGTATTATGAGAGAGGAGACTATGAGAGAAAGAAGAGGAACTTACAGCGGGTTTTTGCTGTAGGTTGTATCCCTTCATTTCGCTGGATAATAATAAAGGAAGGACCTGACAATTTCTTTGGTGGACGTAGCCCACACTGGGTGAACCACGTAAATCCATGTCTCTCTTGTATTGTGTGTCTTCTGTGTTTTATTTCCACATTTGTTTTATTTTATTGCTCTGCGGTCCTATTTTTCTAACAACTGGTATCAGAGCATAAGGTAACTCGCAGGAAAAGAGGGTTCCTGGTTCGAGTGGGAGCAATGTCGGAAGATGGAAAGTTTAGGGTCAAGAAATTTAATGGCCAAAACTACCAGTTATGGAAGATGCAGATGGAAGATTATTTATATCAGAAGGATCTATTCCTACCATTGAGCGGAGTAGCAAAGAAGTCGGCGGCCATGAAGGATGAAGAATGGGAGATTCTTGACAGAAAGGGTCTAGGAACAATACGGTTGAGCCTGGCAGTGTCGATGGCTTTAAATATCTCAAAAGAAAAGACAACGAAAGGTTTGATGGACGCGTTGGCCAAATTGTATGAAAAACCCTCAACGTCCAATAAGGTATTTCTAATGAAGAGATTATTTAATATGAAGATGTCGGAAGGTGGGTCTGTTGCAGATCATTTAAATGAATTTAATATGGTTACTAATCAACTAATTTCTGTAAAAGTGGACTTTGATGATGAGGTTAGGGCTCTTTTAATCTTATGCTCATTGCTAGAAATATGGAATGGCTTGGTCATGGTTGTAAGTAACTTTGTCTCTGGTTCAAATACTTTAAAATTTGATGATGTTGTTGGTTTTATCCTTAGTGAGGAAATGCGATGGAAAAGCACAGGTGAGACATCAGGCAGTGCATTGAACATGGAGAACAGGGGAAGACAAAAGGATAGAGGAAAGGGCTCAGGGAACCGTGGGAATTCTAGGAAGGGCAGATCCAAATCTAGACTTGGAAAGATAGAGTGTTGGAATTGTGGGAAGAAAGGACATCTGAAGAAAGA
>ML779263.1:378162-401132 GCA_009831015.1 Picea engelmannii
GCACATTCTTCTCTTATTGCTGGTCATTTTGGTGTAGGCAAGACAGTGGCTAATTTGCAAAGATATTGCTACTGGCCTAAAATGAATGAAAGTGTTTCAAGATATGTTCGAGGATGTTCGTTGTGTGCCACAAGTAAACCTAGAAATCGAAAGTTGGGTTTGTATACTCCACTTCTAGTTCCTTCTCGACCTTGGGAAAGTATTTCCATGGATTTTGTAGGTGGTTTGCCTATGTCGAGACGAAATCATGATTATCTTTATGTTGTGGTTGATCGATTTAGAAAAATGTGTATATTGATGCCTTGTACTAAGAAGGTTACAGCAGAACAAACGACACAGTTGTTCTTTCAAAATGTTTGGGTGCATTTTGGATTGCCTAAGTCCATTATTTCTGATAGGGATTCTCGATTTGTTGGAAGGTTTTGGTCGAGTTTATGGGCACTCATGGACACCAAACTTAAAAAGAGCACATATTTTCACCTGCAAAAAGATGGTCGGATAGAGGTGGTAAATCGTACAGTGGTGCATCTTCTTCGTTCTTATTGCAACAAGCATCCTAAACTTTGGGATGAGCATTTACACTACATCCAGCATGCGTACAATTGAGCTAAGCACTCTTCGACTCAAACATCGCCATTTGAAGCACGTTTTGGCTATTTGCCCAAGTCTCCTTTATATTTTATCTTTGGGAAAGATATTGTTGTCGATGGTCAATATGAAATTGATAGGGAAAAAAAGTTCATTGAACAAATTTAGTCGATACATCAAGTGGTGCAAGAGCAGTTGGAAAAGAGTCAGGCCAAGTACAAGACGAGACATGACAAGAATCGTGTTGATAACAGTTTCCAGGTTGGAGATGAAGTTTGGATTTACATCAACAAGGAGAGGCTTAAAGGAGAAGGTAAAAAGTTGAAAACGAATCGATATGGTCCTTTCAAGATTGTCGACAAGATTGGTAACAATGCTTTTCGTTTAGATTTGCCTCCTTATATGCAGATGTATGCAGTCGTTAATGTTGAGAATTTGAAATTGTATGAGCCTCCGTTGATTGATGATCAAGGAGAGCATGTTCAGATTCCTTCTATAGATGACTTTTTTCCAGAGTATCTTACAGAACTGCATGAAGACACCAACCTTGACAGGAGAATGCGAACTTCAAAACGAGGAAATGTGGAGTATCTGTGAGTTGGTCTTAAGGGGACGAATCCAAGAAAAGCCAAGTGGATTGAGGTTGGAAGGGTGAGGGAACTATACCCTCATCTTCACATAGACTGAAAATACTCTTTTGGAGGTCCAAAAGCTTCCCAATGGGGAGGTGTGATCAGGGGATCAAATTTTGCTCAAAAATTCAAAGTGCTCGGAATCGCTTCAAACTGGATGAGAGCATAGGCCTCAACATTGCGAACCCAATGCAACTTGTTTCATATCAAACAGACATAGGGAGCGAGATATATTGCAATCTTTTCGAAATGGCAAATAGGCAAAAAAAAGGGATGCTGACTGTACAGTCCGTACAGTCCATACAGGCTGACGTGGCAGGGCCGTACGACCGTACGATAATGTGACATGTGGTGATGTGGCAGTTGCTGATTGGTAGGTGTGGTCGAATGATTGTTTGACATGTCTCCTTTGGTGGCTAATGGTATGTTGACATGTGGCCCAATCCGTGGGCGCCACGTGTCACTTGTTATATGGTTAAAACTTTTTCATTGGCAGGAGTCGACCCCATGACCTCCGGGTAGGGGAACGACTTGGCAAGTGGCTGCCAACCAACGTGCCACCGTGCGTTGCTTGTTATGTAAGTGGTGTATATTGTATTTAAAATTGCATATGGGTAAGGTTTTGGCCACGACCGTGCCGGGGCTTAGCCCCAACCCTTGGTCGCGTGCCATATACCATATAACCGACGCTTGTATATATAGAATGCACGCGGTTTTTAAATGTGGTTTGAAATGGTTAAAGTTTTATCCCATGGCTATATTCCTACATCACATATGACCATAACTAAGTGCGCGGGGAGTTGGAACGGTTCAACCGTTTAGCCTTTTTGCCAACGCGCGCGGTCACATGGCTCTCACATGCCCAAGTGCTAGGCGGTTAGGGGCTGGCATGCCCATAACCATCCTACAGTTTGCACCATTGGTGCAGTTGCGTCCGGTGCTGGGTTTTTACGCTATATATTGCGTGTGTGCTAGGTTCAACGAACAAGGGTGCATTTTGTAGATGCAGAGACAACAAGCTTGAAGGGGGGACTTCCAGGAGGCCTAACTTCTTCGTTTTTTGACCGATTGAGGTGTCGAAAAATCCCAGCTAGGGGTTTTTGGATGCTCTAAAGCCATTGGAGTAGTCTGTTGGTCAGTTTGATCATTGTAAGGCATTTTTTTGAGCACTTCGAGAAATTAATAATAATGATCCATTGGAAGCTGGACCAGGAGATGTAGCCCAAGAGAGGGGTGAACTCCTTTATCAATTGTTGTGTTTATGTGCTTATGTTCATTGATTATGTTGTTGTCTATTTGTATCTTGCATGAGTAATCCTTAAATTAATGTGTTTCAAAGTTGATCCATTTGCTTTTAACACATAACATTTACTTGCAAATAATTTCAAGATTTTCAAGTCTTCTCTTCATTTTTAGATCAGTTTCTAAGGTTTCTATTTTTAGTCTCAACATACTTCAACTTTTCAAGATTCTCATCTTCTTGTTCACTCTCTGCATTGTCTTTGTATCCCCAAAAGGAATCAAGATTGGTTTCTTCATCTGAATCTTCTTCACAAATGATTTCTTCTTCTTTAGAATTCTTGTGATCATCATCCTGGGTTTCTTGGGTTATGAAGAGGACTTCTCCTGCATTATTATCATCTTCATCACTCTTATTTGAGGAGATGTCATCATCCTTGGAGTAGAAGCTCTTTTTATTGTTGAGACTTCTCCTTTTATAGTAGAGTTTTCAACAATATGTCGTATTCTACCACAGTTAAAGAATTTGAGAGGAGACTTACCTTTGTATCTTCCACTTCCCTTCTGGAACCTTCTTACGAAATTTTCTATTTCTTCATCAAGGTCGTTATCCTTGTATTTTATCTTCTTTATGGATTTAAAGGCTACTTCATTGTTTGGTTGGTCACTTCTTGTACCTGTTCTCATTTCATATGCTATAAGAGACCCATGTAATTTATCCATTGTCATTTTGGTGAAGTCCCTAGTTTCTTCAATGGTAGAGACATTAGCATCATACTTCAAGAGAAGTGATCTCAACACTTTTTGTACAACCAAGGATTCATCAATCTCTTCACCTAATCCTCTTATAGCATTAACAACTTCATCAACTCTAAGAAAATAGGTTGCAATATCTTCCTTTTCATTCATCGTCAAATTTTCAAATTTTGCTCTATGTCGTTGAAGCTTGACCTACTTAAATTCTGGATCACCTTTGTAGATGATCTTGAGTTTTTCCCATACATCCTTAACAGTGCTACAACGCATCACTTTGCTAGCAATGGTTGGTGCCAATGCTGCTAGAATAACATGTATGGATTTTGAATTACAACTCATAAGCTTCTTCTCATTTAGATCCGTTGGAGCATTATTTGGGATTACATAGCCATTTAAAACTGAGTACCAAATGTCTACTCCCAAATTCGTTAGGTAATTTTTCACTCTATCACTACAGTATGCATAATTTCTTCCATAAAATTTTTGAATCCCATTTGAAATGTGCTCATGGTCATCCATCTCTGCTCAGGATTTTCCTTCCAATGGTTAAATTGTTATGAAGGCAACCTTCTCTTATACCAATTGTTGATACCGAGAGGGGGGTGAATTAGTATCATACAATTTAAAACCTTTTTCAACTTATACTTGAACCATTCAATTATATCCAATGAGGAATGAACAATAGTATAAGAGTTACACCAATACACCACAATACACCATGAACAATATATGCGAAATAATCAATAGTTATTGTTCAAGGGAAGTAATGACTTGAACTCTCAAGAGAGAGTTGAACTCTCCATCCTTGACCCTTCCTTCCACCCAATAATATACGAGAGGTAATAAAACTTCACATTAAATCATCGCCATCAACTAACCATCACATAGAACCTGATAATGCTTTCTGAGACTTCTTCAATTTCTACAATTATTCAATTCTTGGAATACTTTGATCCTATATATAATATTATTCATTTTATTCTCTGAAACTTCTCCAAGTTTCACTCCTTAAATCCTCCCCAAAACGAAGCTATAGAGAGAATGGTAGACCTTGTTCAATTTTGGTTTATTCAGGAGACCAAAATTGTATAGAATGCCCCACGCTCAATATTTAACATCAGATTATGAAAATGGCACACAAGAAACTAAAGTATTTACTCTTTCCAATGAAATTTTTCCTACGTCATTTGGATTCTCTATGAATAAGTTATGATTGTTTTACCTGGAACACCTGATTATTGACTAGCTTCAGGACTAGTCAAAAACCCTATCTTCCATAGAGTGTATCTCCATAATTATAGCCAATCAAGATCTGAAAATCTTACCATAGGTACCTTGATATGTCTTCTAAATACCATAGCAATTTCACCATATGAATCATTATAGAAAAAAATTTATAGCAAAAATGGTAAGATGAACTGAAAATAACATACCATAGAACACATCACCAAAAGACTTCATCCTCCCTTGAAATTCTGCCTTCTTTACTTCTGATTTCCTCTGAAATTTGACGTGTGTATCAAATGAATGTATAATGATATGTATTTATACCATTTATGTCACTTCCTTTTAACATTAGGGCTGACCTGACACATTCTTATTTTGTAATTCTTTTCTTTAATTATCTTCAGGGCCTACATGTACTTCCTTCTTCAATTCACTTTGTCATCTTCAAAAATTCATTTCTCCTCAACCATGAGGATCCACGTGATGTGCCACATACCACCAAAAACAACATGATGTATACTATCCATCCATGGGTGTTTTATATGCATATGCATTGTCCTTCATGTCCAAATAACTTCATCAATCTTGCAGTCCAAAACCCATGACTAGGGTTGACATCAATGACAACAAACAATATTCCAATATTCCTTGGCACAAGTGGTTGATATATTGGCTAGAGTGGGAACCCTAGATACAAAAGTCCCTCATGCAGCACAGGGGGACTCGGGAGAAGGCAGTAGACCCAAGTCACCCTCTCGCACATACACCTCTGCGAGTAGGATTCCCAGACCCTTGTTTCCCAGTTTCCAGAGGGCACCCCTGGTAGCAGCACCACCACCAATATCACAAAGGCCACCCAATCATACTGACGACATCGCATAGGATAGGAGGGAGTACACAACATTGGGTCATGACTTGCATCAGGACATGACCTTAGTCAAGTACTGTGGACTCAGTCTCAGGAACCTCCCTTGAGAGCCACAGAGGGGAAGACCACAACAACAACAGGTGCATAACCTCGATTTCATCTGAAAATTTGGGAAACTCACCATCCCTTCTTTCAATGGATCATCCAAATACACCGCCAAAGATTGGGTACAAAAGCTAGACATGTATTACAAGCTCAACTAGATGACCAAGACAGAGGCCATCAGTTTTGTGACCTTATAGTTGGAGGGTGAGGCACACGAGTGGTGGTACCATGGACTGGTGACATTGGGTCACATTCGCATCATCTCCTATAGGGAGTTTACAGATAGGCTCATGGACAGGTTTGACATGAAGGATCTTGAGATACACTTCATGGATCTAGCCTAGTTGAGACAAACTGGCACAACAGAGGCGTTCATCATAGAGTTTCAGCAGGTAGTCGTGGCAGTGACAGATATATTAGAGCCCAAGTTGATCATGTTATTCACAAAATGACTCACAGAGACTTTGAGAGGATGGGTGAAGGCATACAGGCCTCCCACTTTTCAGGATGCCATCCTTCACACTCGATATCTGGTAGAATCAGTGCCAAAGACTAAAACTTTCTCCAAACCATTTGTGCCCCATAGGGATCGAGACAGGAAGCCATTCTAGGAGAATGGAAGGGCAAGGGGAAGTTGGATGATGAGACTAGGCAAGAGCTTATGAGGAAAAATATTTTCTTCAACTGCAGAGATCCTTGGGTCCGAGGCCACAGGTGCATGGGAAAGGGAGAGATTCATTGTATTGAGGTAGTAGCAGACAACGTGGATAGTGAGGGGGAGGATTAGGATAGTGGATCCACTAGTTCAAAGGAGGAGTCAAAACCAATAGAGGAGAAGCCTCCCCGTAGACCATCGACACTGGTAGGAGCCCATCCTCCAATAGTCCCACAACCGCCAGAACAGGATAATAGGAGGAAACCAACAAAGGGAGGTGTCATAGTGACCCTTTCTAGTGTTCCCAGGTATGATATGCTCTATATCAGAGGGATTATCTAGGGGCAATGGGAAATCACCTTGATATATGGTGGGGTCACCCACAACTTCATCAACACTTCACTAGTATCGAGACAAGCACTTCACACAGAGGAGTTTGAAGGATTTGATGTTGCGGTAGCAGATGGCCACACAATGGAGTGTCTAGATAGAGTTCCAAACTTAGAGGTGAAGTTAGGAAACTATAGAGTGAGAGACACATTTTATGTGTTTGACCTATCAAACATAGATGTGGTGTTAGGATTTCAGTGGATGATTAACTTGGGAAAAATCACTACCAACAACCAAACTTTGGAAATGGGATTCAGAGATCAGGATGGGAAGAAGGTTGTTCTAAGAGGTATGTTGACAAGAGCACCCAGGAAAGTTTCAACCAAGAGGATGGAGAGGATATTTAGACATGGAGAGGTAGCATATGCCGCATAATTCTTGATCACTACCCCGAAGGATTCAAAAGGTCGACAAAAATACCATACAGAGATCAAGAATTTATTGGGACGACATCAATAGGTCTTTGAGGAAATTTCACCAGGAAGACCACCTGAAAGGGGGTTTGAGCACACCATTGAGTTGGAGGAGGGGGGAAAACCTATTATCACCCCCCCCTATCATCATCCTAGGAGGTTCAAGTATGAGATAGAGAAGGCAATCAAGGAATTGCTGGCAATGGGACACAACAGACTGAGAAACAACCCATTTGCTTCTTCAATTGTCTTAGTTTTGAAGAAGGATGGTGCCATGAGGATGTTCATTGATTACTGAGCCTTGAATAAGAAAACCATCAAGAACCGATACCCTATCCCGCACATTGATGAGTTGATGGATGAATTGCATGGGGCAGTTTTCTTCTCAAAAATTGATCTACGCTCTGTATATCATCAAATCAACATTCGAGAGAAGGAAATAGAGAAGACGACATTTTGATGTCATTTTGGACACTTAGAGTTCCTGGTTATGCCATTTGGGCTAACCAATGCACCCACTACATTCCAGTCTTGCATGAACCATATATTCAGGGATCAGTTAAGGAAATCAGTCTTGGTTTTCTTCGACGACATCTTGATCTATAGCTAGTTATGGCAAGAGCATATGAGGCACTTGGATGAGGTATTGAGCATCATGGAGGCACAATCATTATATGCCAAAGAGTCCAAGTGTGAGTTCAATATGACATATATTCTTTACTTAGGCCACATCATCAGTGCAAAGGGGGTACAGGTGCACCAAGAGAAGATCAGGGCAATTATGGATTGGTCGACGCCCAAGAATGTGACAAAATTGAGGAGCTTCTTTGGGATGTATAGTTATTACAGATGGTTCGTCCAGGGTTTTTCTCATCTTGGAGAACTGCTGACAGATCTTACCAAGCATGGGGCCTTCATATAGACCAATAAATCACAAGAATCCTTTGATCACATGAAGGAAGTCATGGGCACTTGTCTAGTGTTGGCACTACCAGACTTCACCCTGCCATCTGTACTAGAGTGTGACACATTCGAAAAATGGATCGGTGTTGTTTTGATGTAGGGAGGACACCCCATTGTATTCAAGATCTGGAAGATTAGTCAACCTGAGAGGTTGTACTCCATTTATGACAAGGAAATGTTGGCAATCATGCATGCCTTGACCAAGTTTAGACAATATTTGGTGGGCAGCAAATTCTCGGTCAAGACTGATCACAACAATTTGAAGTATTTCATTGAGCAGAAGGACCTCAGTGAGAACTAACAAAAATGGGTGACAAAGGTACATGCATTCAACTTTGACATAGAGTATGTCAAGGGGAAGAAGAACATTGTGGCCGATGCACTATCAAGGAGACCTGCAACATTTTCTTTGATGGAGATTTCAACAGATTGGAAATCCCACTTGTTAGTGGAATATTCCAAGAACAAGGTCTCTTGTGAGGTGATGGATGGGTAGATACAAGATGACTGGTATAGGGTCATTGACAATGTCATATTTTACAAGGATAGAGTCTACTTGGTGCTAGATTCAAGGCTTAAGAATAAGATCCTCACTGTAGTTCATGATTCACCTCTAGCAGGCCATCAGGGGTTTTTCAAAACCTACAAACAGATCATAGAGAGGTTCTCATGGAAGGGCCTCAAACAAGACATTATGAGACACGTCAGTGAGTGTGTGACTTGCCAGCATAACAAGTTAGAGCATTCTCTTTCAGCAGGTCTACTTCAACCACTCCCCATTCCAGAGAAGAAATGGGAGAGTATATCTATGGACTTCATCACTGATCTACCCAAGGTCCAAGGTAAGGACTGTATCTATGTAGTGTTCAACATATTGACCAAGTTTGCTCACTTCTACACCATACCGACAAAGTACACCGCAGTTCAGGTAGCCGAGCTTTTCTTCAGGGAGGTCTTCAGACTTCATGGGTTACCAAAGAACATCATCAGTGACAGGGACAGTCGGTTCATAGGGACATTTTGGAGAGAGTTTTTTTGGGTGGTGGGGACAGAGTTGACACCTAGCACCAGCTATCACCCTTATACATATGGGCAGACTGAGATTGTCAACAACTAGGTTGAAGGGTATTTGAGGAACTATGTAGGAGTACAATATAGAACATGGGTAAAGTGGTTACATTTAGGAGAACATTGCTACAACACCACCTTCCACATGTCCATTGGTGTGACACCCTTCCGAGCATTGTACGGGTATGATGCTCCCACTTTGGTACACTTGGTCTTCAGGGAGAGAAGAGCTCCCAAGGCCAAGGATTCGACCATAAGTAGTCAGGAGATTATCAAGTTGTTGAAAGAGAACCTACAGACGACGCAAAATCGATATAAGATAAGTGCGGACAAGCACAGGATAGAGTGTAGATTTGAGGTTGGAGATTTGGTTTTCTTGAGACTCCAACCCTACATGCAGTCATCTCTAAATAAGAGTGGGGCCAAGAAGCTCAAGCCCATATTTTATGGTCCTTATAGGATCATGCGCTGAGTAGGCGAGGTTTCTTACAAGCTAGAGCTTCTAGAGGGGAGCAAGATTCATAATGTGTTCCACGTGTCTTGCCTAAAAAAGGCAGTGGGACAATTCATTAGAACATCAGAGGAGCTTCCCCAGTTGGATGAGGAGGGACAGTTGGAGTTAGTTCTGGAGGAGGTTTTGGAGTTCCAGGAGCAGAAACTAAGGAGCAGGGTCATTAGAGAGTGTTTGATCAGATGGAGAGGGCTTCCAGTAGAGGATGCTACTTGGGAGAGTGAGCAGGTGTTGCAACACCCTAGACTGGTATTGCTCGTGGACAAGAAATTTTGGGAAGGGAGGACTGTAATGTCCCTTTCCAAATAGGAGCTATAGAATAGGAGGCTTAGTGGTCTAAACCGCCCCATTAGACTATAGCCAGGGCCAAAGAGGGGTAAACAGGGTTACTAGAGGTCACTCCAATCACAGGTGTTATATTCGAAAAGTGACATTGATCTAAAAATGGTTAAAAATGCTTTTAAGTCATTATGAGATAAAAATAGAAGTCAACAATGAATTAGGGTTTCAACAGTGATTTAGGGTTTTGGAAGTCAACAACGAATTAGGGTTTCAGCATGATTTAGGGTTTTGGAAAGCTATAAAGGAAGGGTCGTTGACCTAATTCATCATTATGCAGATTATGACTTGTCATTGAGGAGAAGAGGTGCATCTCAGGAGCGATATTTCAGTTTATTCCAGGAGGAAGACACCAGTTGGTTGATTTCGGTGTTGAAAGACACACCCTAGTCACCGTGAAGATCATCCAGGTCTTCCATCATTCTTCATTGATTCCGCAATGCTCCCATATTTCAGGTGTTATATTTTAGTTTCTTATTTGTATTCTAGCTAAGATACTTTTGTCTTTTGATCTAGCCGAGTGTTGTTATTTAAGTCAACCGCAGTTGCTTATTTGTATTTCAGCTAAGATCCTTTGTCTGTTGATCTAGTCGAGTATTGTCAGTTTAGTCAGCCGCATTCGGCCATCTTGTAATCCACAGAGATATCATAATACAAACTTTGCAGTCCTTTGTCGCGTTTATTATTTGTATGATCATTTATATGCTATAAACCTTTGATCCTACACACAAATCAGCAGTGTTTCCTATACTAGCCAAGTCAAGAACATTACAAGCTTGTAAATTATGCAATACAAAGATGAGGTCTGCATACCATGGAGAATTTGAGAATACCTCTTTGATATGCAGAGTCTCCTACTCTCCATGTTCATCAATTGTAGCTAATAAGTTTATATCTAAATCATTAATATTTGATTCATCCATTAGTTTGGAAAAACCTTGACCCTTGATCAGTTTATTTGGTTTGATTTCTATATCATATTCCAGAATCACAACAATCCATTTCCCTCTCCTACCATATGGGTTATCTTGAGTCAGAATGTCTTTCACCATTTCATTTGGAACATAAGAAAAGGTATGTGAATGAAGAATGTAGACTCTAAAATATTTGATTTCTTTTACTAAGGGAAAAGCTTGTTTCTCCCTTATGTTGTAGTTCAGTGAAACATCTCTCAATGACTCATTGAAAAAGGCTATGGGTTGTTCATGCCCTTCACTGTTTTTCTGCAAAAGGACCACTGCAATGGTGTGTTCAGATGCAAAAGAGAATAAATATAAACCCTTGGTGTAATATGGACTTATTAATACATGGGCTTGTGTAAGTGCATGTTTTACCTTATCAAAGAACTGTTTAGCTTCTGTGTTCCACTTTATTTTGGTATCATTTTTAAGCATATTTGTAATTTTTTTGAGGCGTTCTGCCAAATTGGGTATGAATCTTCTCAAAAAAATTAATTTTCCTATGAAGGATTGAAATTCCTTAATCTTCCTAGGATGGTCTGACCTTTGGATGGCCACAATTTTGTTGGGGTCTATCTTGATTCCATATTTATAGATTATATTCCCTAACATTTTTCCGTCTTCTAAACCAAAAAGAGTTTTCTTGGGATTTAATGAAATCCCAAAGTTTCTGGACTTTTCAAACACTCGTCTCAGGTGTTGTAAATGTTCCTCATCTGATTTTGAGTAGATAGTAACATCATCCAAATATATGACTATAAACCTATCGAGCTCATCCACAAAGGCAATGTCCATTGCTCTTTGAAAAGTGGCACCAACATTCATCAAATCAAAGGGCATTTTCACATACATGAAAGGTCCCCATGGTGTAGTGAAAGTTTTTTTCTCCTAGTCATCAGGGTGGACAAGGACTTGGTTATAGCCAGAAAAACCATCCAACAAAGAGATCCTACCGGCTCCAACTACCTTTTGTAAAATTTGATCCATTTTAGGCAGAGGATAGTTATATTTAAGAGAAACCTTGTTGAGGTTCTTGAAATCAATGCAAAGCTTCATTTCACCAGTCTTTTTCCTAGTAGGGACCAGATTAGAAACCCATTTTGAGAATATTAAGGGGACTATTATTTTGGTATCATACATTTTCTTTATCTCTTTTTCTATCAGGGTCAATAACTTTGGATTGAGTTTCCTAAGTTTCTTATTGAAAGGATTATGTTCTTCTTTTATTTGGATTTTGTGTTGTATGATACTGGCGTCACAAGACTTTAAATCCTCATAGCTCCAAGCAAAGACATCTACAAATTCCTTGAACATTTCAATATATTTGTGTTTTTTATTAGGGGGTAAAGATTTATATAGTTTAATCATTTTGGGTTTTTCCTCTATTCCTATAATAAATTCCTCAATATGTTTCCCAGTAGGTTCGATCTTTGACTTTTTCCCTACATCATTGAAATCAAACAACTCTTATAAAGGAACCAAACCTCTAGGTAAAACATTATTCTTCAATTGCAAAATATTTGAGTCTTCATATTTTTCATTTATTTCATCTGAATCTACCTTATTTACACTATCATTTTTTAAGTCTGGTTTATTTAAATCTTCATCATCGCTATCTATATCAATATTTGTACATTCAAAATAATTTTTAGACTACAGGAAATATTCAATTTGTTCATCATTTCCAAATACTTTCTAGCACCTGATATTGTCTAGGATGATCGGCCTGCATTTCACCTCTATTGTGTATTGGCGATTTGTATGGAAAGTTATTTTTCATGTGGTTGTCGAAGTAGCCAATCCATATGCAAGTATGTTTTGTCCTCTGGGAATTACCTGCAAGTCAATCTCAGTGAAACATTATAGAAAATCCAAAACAACATTTCTATAAGCTCTGAGCCTAGGGTGTTTATCATCATACTCACCTTTAATTTGTTTGGTGATTAGTTCAGAGTCACCTCTTACCATAATCCTTTTGGCATCGAGTTTCTTCAACAACTTCAGGGCGAGAATCAATGCTTCATACTCAACTATGTTATTGGTGCACTGGAAACTTAATTTATAAGAGTGAGTTTCTGAATACCTTGCTTTATGATTATGCACCCATACTCCAGCTCCAACTCCTTCTTTGCTAATAGCTCCATCGAAATCCATTCTCCAAAAAATTTCTGCTAATTCATCAGTTTCTATTGTCACCATTTTTCTTTCCTCCAAGGCAGATGCATTATCTTCTAATTGTGATATTTGAATGTATAAGTCACCATAAATTTATAAAATGAAGGAATCTAGGTTAGAATGAATAGATTACAAAGGATAGTTATGAGGTTTTTCTTGACTTTTGACCGTACAATATTCTTTGTTGGAAAAACACAGAAATGGTGGCATAATTAATATCTAACTATAAATTACCCTTTATCTTGACACCCATGATCGTGATAATAACATACCATACTTCAAAGGGATGTCTGCAACTACAATATCCATCACCATGATTTTAGTTGGGATTTGTGCCAAGGTAATGCACAAATATTTAATCATACCTATGCATTTAACTTTGCTAAAATCAAAGGCGTATAAGTCCTTGTAAGGCCTGGTGATATCAAGCCCCAAATTCTCCATCACAGCCTTGGGCATAAGATTGTGAGAAGCGCCATAATCAAGAATAGTGTTATGTAATGTCTTTCCATGGATATTTAGACTGATGTAAAAAGGAGGGACAAAACCAGTATCATCTTTTCCCTCAACCTTAGGACCAAACAACATCTCAGGTTGATCATCAACAACATTCTTAGTGTCTAAGCCTACTCTTGGTTCTTTGTTTAATGCTTTGAATTCCTAGGATCTGTAAGGATTTTTGTTCATAAGTTCAGTCAAAGGAATAGGAATCTTCAATTTAGCCAATTCACTTTCCAAGATGAAAGTAGTTGAAGTTCTCCTTTGGCTCTGCAATTCTAATTTATCAGTCACAATTTTCTGTGCAGAATTACTTGGCTGACTTGTGGATGCAACCTCGGTTTTAGATGTTCTTGGTGAATATTCAGGAGTTCTTTTTGGAGGATTCTCTCAATTTTTATTTTTTGGGACTTTATTAGGAGTATCATCTGAGGTTTTCTTAGCTTCAACAACTTTCTTGGTTTCAACAGCCTTCTTGGTTGGGTTTTTGTTAGACTTCTTGCTTCTCAAGTTGTATTGTCTGTGGACCTCCATTATGGAATTATCGAAGGCTTTTTTCTCTGACTCTTCCTCATCTACTTCTTTCTGTGAAAGGAGAAAAAGTTCTTATTCTTCATGAATGAGAAAAATAGAATCATTGTCATTAACCCCCATAAGGTTTATGTGAATATCATCCAACTCCTTGATTATTGCTTCACCTTCATCGTCATAGTTTTCTTCAAGAGGTGGTCTAATATGTTGATCAATACCTCTTTGTTCCCTTTGGTCTCTGGGCTCACTCTGCCTGATTTCGGGAGGGTTCCTTCTGAAATTAGGATTTTGAATCTAAGGATCAAGTTGGTTCTCTCTAGGCAGGTTTCTATCATTAATTTGCAATATTTCCATTATTATCTCCATGGACCTTAATAAAGAATCAATTTTGGTATCTAAAGTAGAAGTGGAAGGTTCTTCTTTAATTG
Source organism: Picea engelmannii (assembly GCA_009831015.1). Taxonomy (NCBI): domain Eukaryota; kingdom Viridiplantae; phylum Streptophyta; class Pinopsida; order Pinales; family Pinaceae; genus Picea; species Picea engelmannii. The sequence goes on from ML779263.1 coordinate 392,508, forward strand.
TAACTCTCATTTTTGTTTGTTTCCTAGCTCTTCTGGCTAATATGTTTTCTTCAACACTCACTGCACTTTTCTGCATATCTTCTAAAGTGGTAGAATTCCTTTCTCTCAGTTGGTATGACATATCAACATCAAATCCATCAGGGAATTTGATTAAGGACAAACCTTGAGGAGGCCTCATATCAACAAGAATTGCATTATAAATATTATTAAAATGAATACAATAGTCCTGTACATTTTCTCCTTGATTTCTTTTGATATTTTCATATTCAGAAAAAAATTGGAAAGTGTTTTTCTTTACCTCCCATATGTCGAGAAACATTCGGTGAAAAGAAACAATATCAACAATGCTAGTAGCACGTAATGATTTAAACCATTTTTTGACATCACCAGTTAAGATTTGTCCAAAAAGTCTCATCTAGACATCTGGCTCATCAACTTCCTGCAAATCAAAGTAATCATTCATTCTATCCACATGTTGTTGTGCATTCAGAGGTCCAATACCATCAAATTGAGGAAGTCTGGTTTGATAGTCCTAGGGAATGGAATGTAAGGGAGAAGCTAACACCAAGGGATCATATCTTGCTAACATAATTGGTGGAGGAAGCTGAATAACTTCTTGTGTGATTGGAGGAGAAGTGACAGAAGATGTGGAAGATGTAGGGCTAGGAGGTATGGATCGAGTTACTTGAGGCTTGACAGAATCTACAGCAATAGTAAGGGCTGAAACTTTAACTGATTTTTGAAAGTGGGATTTATAGAAAGCATGATCAATATTTGATACTAGATTTTATAACTTCTTAAACTCTTGGAGAAACCATTGATCAAAATCTGTTCTAGGAGAAATTCTTCCAGGGGTTCTAGGTTGGAGGATGGTTTGATCTAGGACTATTTCATTCACAAAGCTATCAGATTTGGTTCTAAAAAGGGTCTACTCAAAAGGTATATCAAACTCAAGGTCCTAGATTCTGACAAGCTTCTCTGGAAGAGAGGTGTCCCTATGAAGAATATTGTTACTCCCTTGACCTTCTACAGTGTTTCGTTTTCTGAGTAATGTTTCTAGATTATCTATTGTTGTTACAGGTTCTGGATCAGGATGAGATCTAGTGTGGATTATTTTAGGATTCATAAATTTAATCTTTAAGAAATCTAAATTAATATAAACAAACTTCAACAACCTCTGAACACTTATCTCTTGAAAGTTGGATCTTTAATTGTTTAGAAATAAAGTTTTATTTATCTAGGGAAAAGAAATCATAAGGATGGAATGTTTTTTCAGTTCCCTAGTATGGTCTCCACTATGTTAGCATTCTGTAATTCCCAGAGGTTGTTAAGGGTAGAATAAATTAACATAGGTAACTTACCAAAACCACTTCGAAACTGGGATCTAGCCCTGCCAGTTTCAGAGAGGGATCTCTCTGTAAGATTTAGATTTGTTTGAGTTTTTAGATATTAGGCTAGTTAAAATAATCTAAGTTTGTTGTTTTGTTTATAAAGATTGGCTGAAGTATTTAATTTAAAAATCCATTGGGATATGGGTTATGTGTTAAAGATTAATATCAAATACAACTTTTATAAAATTTCTTCACAGGACGAGATAGTGAGAATGTTGGATCTTTTAGAATTAAATGTGGTGGAAAGATAGAACAGGCGAGATAATCAACCAAGCAAAGAAGAAATAAAAGAATTATTTACTATATATCAGATGAATAACATGCAAATCACTAAAGACCAGAAACAGAATGTCTGAGACAAATTATGTTCATTAACTTCCTTTAAACAATTAGAAACATAAAACAAAATGATTACAGAGTAAGATAAACATTAACAAACCAAGATAAACATCACGAACATCCAAACACAAGAATCATGTGAATCTGTCTTTTTATTATTGATCGATATTCTCAAAACGATTACAAATATAGTTTCCTGAGAGAAAAAATCAACCCTCAATACTTCTAAGTGAGAATTATTTATACAATAATTACATCTGATCCTGTCATTAATGACTAGGATATGGTGGAGGAAAAATCTAACTAACTAGATTACATATTACAAAATAATAGGACTATTGGTGATCTTTCCAAATCCTGACTGTTGATTTCTAGGAAAGTAGTTGGTGAGTCATCGACTTGAATTTGACTGTCTCCTCATGTTGAATCGGATTTCCACATCATCTCTACTCAAGTAAGGCACATAGGTCTTCCCATCTCTTTTGACTAGGGATGGAAACCTTGAGTAACCTTATGTAAGTTTCATCCATCTCTGTGTACTTGGAAAAGTTATCTTTGTGATGAAGATCTACTTGATCTCATGTTGGATGCTCAGGTCCAACTGTATAGTTTCTAAGAAATCCTTGCCAGTTATGCTCCCTTGGATGCCTACAAATTTAGAGCCATATTTATCTATTGCGAGGATCTTCTATTTTTATTCTAACAGAGTAATCAGTTTATCATTGATCACCTGTAAACTTGGAAGACCTTTGTTGTGCAATGAGTCGACCTTGATGAAAAACCTCTGCACTTCAATATCCATTGTCTGAGATTTGTCCTCAAGTTGAAACATTAATCCCTTCTTGTTCAAAACCTTCTTGACCTCAAGGATTTTTTCCATCCTATCCTCTATTTCCAATGCTTCCAACTCTTCTTTGGTCTTGTAATTCAAGAACCTGATGATTTCTGTAGCCTCAGTAGGATTTTCTCCCAAATCTCCCTTTTTATTGTGAATGGCTTGTCTAGCTCTCTGCACAAGCTCATGTTGTTCAAAATCAATCTATATAAGGGATCGTATCTCTTTCATTGACTAGAATATGTCCATCCAAATATTATCCTTGGCCTCTAACAGTGTCTTGGCCATGACTGTATCTTTCTGCAACTTCTGTATCTCTTGGGTGAGCCTGTGTGACTTGTGCATCTCTGTGTTGTAGCTAGACTGAAACATAGATTTCAGTTTTTGGAGGTTTTTGATATCTTCTTGTAGTGTTTTGATTTATTTTCCTTGAAGAGCCATGTCCTCCATTGACTTCTTGAACTTCTTAGAAGCATCCAGGGCTATTACTGGGATAACTGATGGAATTTTTGTTGTAGTGGTTGTTGTTGCTATATTGGCTCTTGTGAGAGAGACTGCTTGTAGTGGGATGATAGTCATTGGCACACTTTGTTCCTTCTCTTTGAAGAGATTCTCTAGCTCATGTTCCATCTCCTTGATCTTTTCATTCTTATCCATGATCAATTTTATCATTTCCTCCTTGTGGCCCTCAGTCTCAACCATTTCGTTTGCCTGTGAATCTTCAATGGCCAAGAGTTTCAGTTGCTTCCTTAAGGATGCTATATCAACATGATTCTTCTTTAGTAGTTCCTCAGTTTCCTTAACATTTGATTGATCATATCCAATTTTGAGTACCATCTCCTCCAGATATTTGATCTTGTTATCTTTTGCTAGGGAAGATATATTCTCCAGCTTCAACTGTGACTAGACATTGTTTAAAGAAACCTGCAACTTTTGCAGCAGTCATGGAGGTATTTGTTGGGGTAGATAAAATTATCTCCCCAGTCTGTCTGTGCATATCCATTTGATCAGCTGGATGCACCTCTTTGACATCGAATTCAAATGTTTCCCTCTTGTAATCGGAAACTGCCTTGGAATGAGGAACCTATGCCTGCAGGAATGTCATATGCATCCTTCCTTTCTCTATGTCGAAGGAAGATAATAACATGTGTTGTGTTGTAGATATCTGCTTCCAAAACTGTGCATAGGTGATGTTGGTAAGTAACTCATTCTTCTTCTTTATCAAGTTATATTTATCAAAAATGTTGTCCTGCAGGCTCCTATGAGGACTTATTTGACAATGTGGTATCAGTCTGTTTCTTGGATGAGGAAGTGGACATTGTATGATAAATACCTGAGAAGTGAAGTGTGTGGTCCTTCCATAACTATGGTGGACTGAGTTTCTTTTTCTCTAGACCTGTCAGGTGTATGAATGGTTTTGGTCCTCTTCCTGTATACTTGGAAGTCTTCTCCTAAGACTTCTATGACTGAAGGAGATACTTATTTTCTAGGTCTCTTCTCTGATTGCACGTGTGGAGTACTGGTATGTGAAATGTTGACTAGTGAAGGTTGTTTCTCTATGTATAGCAGAGTGTTTTCCTCCCACTCTCTCTGGTTCATGAATCTTTCAACTTTAGGTTTAGGCACATGGGCATAGGGATAAATATTGTTCTTTAGCTTGGTTTCTGCAATAATGCCATAGGGGTCATAGTGCCATGGAAACCTGAGGCTAAACTTCATTTCCTTTAATAGTTTACTGGATTCCTCCCCTACATCTCTATTGTTGCAAATGAAAGAACTTATATAACCTTTGATCTTGAGTTGTTGTTTATTCTTGAAAGCTACAAAGTAAATATCATCTGAATTTATCATCTATCTGATATATTCTAGAGATAATATCCTAACAGGAAAATACTTTGGTAGTTTGTAAGGGGATAATTCACATTTGTAGATCTTGATTTCGATATGATCCTGGTCGAGGTACCAGTCCCCTTTTTTAGCTAGGTATGACAAGTGTAGAATCCTATGAATTTCCTCATTAATCCTTGGTTTTGTTCTTCCACTAAGCATGCATACCATTTGATGGTAGAATTGGTCAATGAACTGCTTGAAGTTGAACTCAGATGAGTTATTCCTCACTATGGATGTCCAGGAGGTTACAGGTTGAGGGTTACCATCTTGGTCCAATTTCTACTAGGAGAAGGAGAACTTGTCTACTTGGAAAAAGAGGAATAGGTACACCAATATTGAAGAATATCTAAACATACCTTCTGTAGAAAACTTGAACATCTGTTCATGAATGTTGTTAGTTAGAAACTGACTATAGTCAAACTATGTAGTATCCTTTTCATCAGTAGAGAAAATGGATAGAAAGCCCAGAATGGGTTTATCTACCCATTCATGAGAATAATATCCTAGGAGGCAACATAGGGATGAGATGACCTGGTTACCCTTAACTGAGAAGATGGAGAAATTATGCGGGGGATAATTTTTGGGTAATTGAGCACTTTCTGGTAGGAAAGGTTCAAATATCTCAACTCTCTATGGGAAAAATAGATTATGGTATATCTTGGTCAAGATTTCAATGGAGAAGGGAGAGGCAGAATCATTCGTGGGTATCTGCAATATCTAATTTATCGATTGAGGGGTGATGGTGAAAAGTGTTTCTCTAGACTAAGAAACAATGGACCTTTGGTCAGGAAGGTAGTGAGCTTGGCATTTCACAAAAAAATTGATAAAATGGTATGTCTGGTGAAAAAGATACAGTGGAAGATTAGATTCCCAAAGCCCAATATCATCGCTTTGATCTAGAAAGACATCCTTGAGCCAAAAGTGTAATTCGAAGAAGTTGAATTCACAGTTCAGCTCTCCAATTAAATATTCTTTATCATCCAAAGGTATGCGATCCAGGTCGACATGAGGAGGGAGGAAAGGATTTTCTTCAGTTTTGGTGGCTTTGAACTTGGGTGCCATGATCAAACTGATACCTGCAAAAAACAAATGACATTAACTGGGTTTACTAGGTTTTAATGGTGATTGTTGACTGTAAGCTTGATGGTGGTTCTATTGAGAATGGGAAATGGTGGCGACGACTACATCTGGATCGATGAACAGTGAAAACATGGTGAAAAAATAGAGTTAAATGGTTGAACAGGGTGTTCGTTATGGAGCGTATGGTGAGTCAGACGGGTAAAGGTAATGTCCGACTGCATTGACTAGCCAATGAACATATCAGATGTGATGTGGAGGGAATTGAATGGCCAACGGGTAGATGGAGGTGACGTGGAGGGTAATGAATGGCCAAAAGGTGGATGGGATGTGATGGGCGACAAGTGAGTGGATTGTGACATGTAGGCAAGGTAGTGGAGTGTGGTAGCGGAGTGCGGAGGTGGTATGGATGAGTGGTTTGGTAGTTTACTCAAGGGNGGGGGGGGTAGGCAGTAAGCGTTAAGGAATGAGGGGGGTCAGAGTTAATAGGAATGAGACACGTTATGACGGGTCTGCACTTGGAAAAACAACAAATTGGACCTCCCCCCCACCATTAAAGGCAGAAAGGTTGGTTGGGTCTGATATTCTCTATTGAACGTTGATCTGATCTCTTCTGGATCGGTCGTTGATATTGTTGATTAAGGTTGGTTGTCATTTATGTCAACCCTTGAAGAAATCCTCATAGCTCAAAGGTTTGGGTAATGGACCTAATATTGTTTGATGTAAATATGACTCATTATTATTTTTTCATGGTTGATAAGAAGTAAATATGGATGAACTCAAAAGTGGTCCTCTTATGGTGAAAGCCCTCAAGGGAATACGCTTTGTGGATTAAGAGAATCCATGCTTAATTGTGGAATAATAAGATGAAGGATAGTGAATTTGTCAGGGAAACTATCCTATATGGATAATTAATTTCATTCCATTTCCGGTGGTATGTGGAACCTCACATAACCCCTCACGGTTAGAGAGTTATGGCCATGAGAAGTTGGAGACCCCAGGTTTGGGTAATGGACCCAAGTTTGTTTGATGGGTAACAGTATTAGTTATGATATATTTTTAGATAATACTATTCTATATGGATATTACATGTCATGTCATTTCTAGTGGTATGTGGAACGTCACATAACTCCTCATGGTTTGAGAGTTATGGCCTTACGAAGTTGGAGGACCCTCACATGTCATCTAGAAGCCCAAAAAGGTCAAAGTAGTCAAAGTAGTTTAAGAGATTTTAAAAGGTAAATAATAAAGTTAAGTAATGATTGTGTTATAATTCAAAGTGAACACAAAATAAATTATTTCAATAATAAATTTAATGGAGAAATTAGAAGTGGGTTAACCCTAAAATAAGGAAAGTTGGCCAAGTGACCTAGAAGATGTTTTTAAGGAAGCTACTTGGAGAGTATAAATAAGAGGCAAGGCTCTCTCATTTTAGATACACTTGAGAATATTTAATATATATAGGTGTCTGAGGTAACCAAGGATATCTAAGCTGAAATTATGAGGGAAGGTGAAGAAAAGAAGGCCGAAATGCAAGGAAGGATAAATTATTTTGATAATTCTTTCTAAGGTATGTTATTTACAGGTCATCTCACCATTTTTGTTATAAAAAAATTTATATAATGATTCATACCATGAAATTGTTATTCCATTGATAAAACATATCCAAGTATCTGTGGTTAAAAATTCAACTTGTGGGTTGTTGTATTTTTGTAGTTACACTTCGTGGAGAACAGGGTTTGTGGCTAGTCCCGAAACTAGTCAAAAACAGGTGTTTCGGGTAAAAACGTCATAACTTATTCATAATAGATATAAATTTAGTGAAACCAAATGTGTGGGTTAGCGTACTGGATGTAGTAAAAAGTGTAATAGTTTCAAATAATTTCAACAAATATTCCATGCGGGGCACACTCTACAATATCGCTCTCTAGAATAAGACAAAATTCAACAAGGTATGCCATTTTTGCTATAAATCCATTTTCGAGAGGTTCCAAGTAGTGAAACTTGGAGGAATTTAATAAAACACACTGAAGAACATTGTGTATCAGTTTCATATCTTAATACATTATATATTCAAAGTTATGATTACTTCAAGTTAGGGTTGTTGACTAATCCAAAACTAGGCATGTGAGACTAAAGAAACATTTGATGAAAATGCTAGTCTTTTGTTGTTAAAGTTAAGGAAGGTTTGCAGGAATGTGATAATCTACACCGGGTCTATTACAAGCTACAAATCAGATTTATATGATGAAATTGATGAAGGCTTTTGGTTGAGGTACATGTTGAGTACATGGTTGAGGCAAGTAGTTGATGAGTTGGCACATACATGAGGTGTATAGTTGATGATGTTGGTACATATTGATGAGTCATAGTTGATGAGTAGTTGACACATGATTGGTACATACTTGGTATATGGTTGGATGCACTTGTTTATGGTACAGGTTGATTACAAGTTGTTTGGTACAGGTTGGTACATGGTTGATGCACTTGTTTATGGTATAGGTCGATTACAGGTTGTTTGGTACAAGTTGGTGCATGGTTGGTGCACTTGGTTATGGTACAAGTTGATTACAAGTTGACGTAAAGGTTGATGCATGGTTGATGTATGGTTCAGATTTATTGGTACAGGTTTACAATGGTATATCTCGCAGTGATAGTGTGACAGTGGTTCCATCATTCTACTTCTACTTCAAGGTGGCAATATGGGGCAAGTATAGATGGTTGTATCTAGCTTCCAGTTGTATCCAGACAATGTAGGGGGTTGTATCCTCCTTTTGGTTGTAGCCAAAGAATTGGGGAGTTGGAGCTTCCCTCATGTTGTAGCTTGAGAAACTAGGGGGTTGAAGCCTCCTTCCAGTTGCAGCTGGAAAACAAAGAAAATTAGTGCTTCCAATGAATGTAATTCTTTAAGACATATAAGAAAAATCATTCTGTGGTTTTCTCCTGATTTGGGCTTCCACGTAAAATATTGGTTTATTGTGTATGTGTGTGATTGTTTATTTCTTACTGCTCATTATTGGATAATAATTCTACATTGATATAACATTTGAAGAAAAAGTATTATAATTATGCTATTATTGATTCACCCCCCCC
>ML779263.1:401339-469094 GCA_009831015.1 Picea engelmannii
AGTTGCACATTGTAAATATGCTAAAGAGATTTGGGACAAGCTTCGAAATATTTATGAAGGAGATTCAAAAGTCAAAGCAACAAAGCTTCAAACTTACAGAGGTCAGTTCGAACAACTAAAAATGAAGGAAGATGAAGATATCAAAGCCTACTTCTTATGAGTCGATGAAATAGTGAATGCAGTCATAGGATTGGGAGAAGAAATAGAAGAATCTGTAATTGTTCAAAAGGTACTAAGATATATTCCTATGATATTCAACCCTAAGATATCAACACTAGAAGAAATATCGGATCTAAACTCAATAATCATGGATGAACTGCATGGAATCTTTACATCATATGAGATGACAACTGAACAGGAAAATCCAAATCTAAAAGAAGCATCCTTCAAAGAATCCAAAATATCAAAGCAAAAGAAAAAAGGAACAAGAAGAATATAGCAGCAACAACGACGTCTCAGAAGATGATGAAGAAGTGGCCAACTTCGTCAAAAGACCGAAAAAGGGAACCAACAGTAGGTATAGAGGTAAGATTACTTTAATTTGTTTTAATTGTGATGGTATTGGTCATTTTGCTAACAAATGTCCTCATAAGAAAAATAGAAATGATGAAGGTTACTCAAAAGGCAGACAAACTTATAAAGGTTAAAGAACTACAAAGAAAGTTTTCAAGAAAATCTTTTGCACCAGAGAAGACATCTCATCATCAGATGAAGATGAAGTCAGTGACAGTGAAACAGGGAGTTCTATTCATGTTAGTAGAAGACTCTGATAAAGAAGACTCCGAAGAAGCATATGAAGAAGAAATTGAAGAGGCATAATTTGACTTTTGAGAAGAATTAATGAGTTCCATAGAAGTTATCAGAATATAAAAGAAGAAAAACAAGAAACTACAAGCAGAACTAGATAAGAAAAAAGACACTCAAGAACTAGAACAAATGATCACAAAATTGAAGGTTCAAATAGATGAAGATAAAATAATTGAAGAAGAACTCAAAGAAAAACTATTATCACACCATTGGAAACCTGGAAGAAGAGATTATCACACTAAGAAAGGATATTCAAAAGAAAAATATGTAGAATAGCTCAAAAGTTCTAGATGACATTATCAACAGTAAAAAATCTCATCTTGACAAGTCCAGACTTGGATACAATCAGACAGAAAAGAGATCAAGCTCCAAAAAAACAGAGAAAGAAACAAATCCAAAAATCTATGCATACACAATCAAAGGGGATAAAAATATATACAAGGAACATTACAGGGACACTCCTCTACCGAGAAGATTCAGATTTCAAAATCAACAACAGATAGACAAGCCTCAAGAAGAAGAAGGATTCATAAGAGCACCTCCTTTCAAAATATATTCAACTACTAGGTATCAAACTATATTTTTTAGTTTATGTTATGCATGTAATAATTTTGGACATAAAGTTTTAAATTTCAGAGCTAAAAACAGAAACGATAACTACTTTGAGATCCATACACAAAGGGGTTATTCAAGAAGACCTAGTGAAACACAAAGAAGAAGTTACAACAGGTTTGAATCTTTGAGCACTGAAGTGGAATGTTACAAATATAACAATTTTGGACACATGGCCAAAAATTGTAGAATGATAGTCCCTCCTAAAGAACCTGAACAGAGTCACAAACAAGAACCTCAGAAAATGACATGGATAAGAAAGCAAGATCAATATAGCAATGAATAATGCACAATCGCTCTACAAGCTAAACAAAATAAACGTGGTTGGCATGTTGAAAATGTATGTTCAAAACACATGATAGGTTATAGAGACAAGTTTCTTACATTATGAAAGGAAAGAGATGGATCAGTCTCCTTCGGAAATGATGATTTAGCCAAAATCATTGGAAAAGGCATAGTCTGAATCAGGAACAAGAATGAAAAGGCAGAAAATGTTGTACTAGTAGAAGATATGAAACATAATATTTTAAGTGTGAATCAAATGTGTGACCATGTTCATAAAGTTACTTTCGATTCACAAAAATGTGAGATAAGAAAACAAGGTCCAAGGAAATTGGTCGCTACAGCTGCAAGAACTTCAAGAAACATATATGTGTTAAGCGAAATTGGAAATGAAAAGTGTTGTCTAGGAAAGGAAGATGAGAGTTGGATATGGCAGAGAATAATGGGTCACATGCATTATGATAACCTTCTCAAATTAATCAAAAGAGAAGCAGTTAGAGAAATGCCCAAGATCACGAAACCAACCAACACTTTATGCAAGCATTGCCAACAAAGAAAGCAAACAAAGACCAGGTTCAAATCAAATGAATATTCAATAACAAACCACTGGAAATTGTGCATACTGATCTAGTTGGACCAACTACAAAAAAAGGCTTAAAAGGTAGAGATACTTTATGTTATTAGTTGATGATTATACAAGAATGGCTGCAATTTGCTTTCTCAATAACAAGTCAGAATCTTTTGAAAACTTTAAGATCTACAAGGAAATGTTTGAAAATGAGATGGATTCAAGAATCAAATTCTTATGATTGGATAATGGAGGATAATTCACCTCAAAGGAATTTATGGACTACTGCAGCAATCATGAAATAAAACGACAATTCTCCGTCGCTAGGACACCTCAACAGAATGGAGTTGTTGAAAGAAAGAATGGGACAATACAAGAAATGGCTCGAACAATGACAATGGATTCAAATTTGACAGATATGTTTTGGACACACGAAGTGAATACAATAACTCACATTCAAAAAAGAGTAATGCTTAAAAGCAACACTGATAAAACTCCCTACGAGCTATGGAAAGGAAGACTAGCAAATGTGAAGCACTTCAAAGTTTTTGGAAGCAAATGCTACATCAAAAGAGAAGATGGAAGAATGAGAAAGTTTGACTCTCATGTGGACAAAGGAATACTTGTTGGTTACTCAACTACAAGGAAAGAATACAAGTGTTACAATCTAAGATTAAACAAAGTTGTGGAAAGAATCAGCGTAACAATTGATGAAATAGGCAGACCAAAATCAAAGGAAGAAGAAAACAAATCAATGGAACAACTTTTTGAAGAAGAATATGAAAAATAAGTAGAAGAGGAAGATGAAGATCAAGAGAATCCAATAGAAGAAGAAGAGCAAGTTCAACAAGTATCTCCAAAGACACCTAGCAAAGGAGTACAGAATAATCATCCTTCAGATAAGATTATTGGAAACAAAGATGCAGGAGTTGAGACAAGAAGAAAAATCCATTCATTAGAACAAAAACACTTAGACCTCTTATCTACAATTGAACCAAACTATTTTGAAGAAGCCAACAAGGATAAATTTTGGAATAAGGCCATGGATGAAGAATTGGATCAAATAGAGAAAAATGACACTTGGGAATTGGTTCCAAGACCAAAGAATAAGAATGTTATGGGCACAAAATGGGTTTTCAGGAATAAATTAAATGAATATGGATAGGTTACAATGAACAAAGCTAGATTGGTATGTAAAGGATATGCACAGATTGAAGGAATCGGCTTTGAAGAGACATCTTCCCCAGTTGCTAGAATGGAAGCAATCTATTTTCTTTTAGCTTATGCATGCTCCAAAAATGTTAAAGTATATCAGATGGACGTAAAATCAACTTTTCTGAATGGGAACTTGAAGAATAAGTCTACATTAAACAAACAGAAGGATTTTAGTTGTCAGAGAACACAGACTATGTGTGTAAATTAAAGAAGGCCTTGTATGGTCTAAAACAAACTCCTAGAGCATGGTACTCCAGACTAGATAAGTATCTGCAACAGACATGGTTCAGGAAAAGAAGTACAGACAACAACCTCTACATCAAGGTAAGTCAAGGTAATATTTTATTAATTGAAGTTTATGTTGATGATATTATTTTTGTTAGTGACGATGACAGGTTAAGCCAGAAATTTTCAAAATATATGCATAATGAATTTGAAATGTCATTACTTGGAGAACTATCTTTCTTTCTGGGACTTCAGATACGTCAAGAAACCAAGGAAGTTTTATTTCTCAAATCAAGTATATCAAAGAAATGCTAAAGATGTTCAGAATGGAAGATTGTAAACCAGTTGTCACTCCCATGCAAACCAGTTGCAAGTTAAGCAAATATGATGATTCAAAGTCTACAGATCAAATACAATACAGGTCAATCATTGGAAGCCTATTGTATGTGAAAGCATCCAAACTAGATGCAATGCAAGCAGTTGGACAGGTGAAACAATTTGAAGCAACACCAAAGGAATCATATGTATCAGCAGTGAAGAGGATTTTCAGATATCTCAAAGGAACAGAAGAGTTTGGGCTATGGTATCCAAAAGGAAAGGATCTATCACTAATTCCCTACACAGACGCAGATTGGACAGGTTGTATTAATGACCGATGAAGCATCAGTGAAACAATGTTCTACTTGGGTGAGTGTTTAGTATCATGGATGAGAAAGAAACAATCATCAGTATCTTTATCTACAACCAAGGCAGAGTATATTGCATCAACAACATGTTGTACATATGTTCTTTGGATGAAACAAACTTTGACATATATACAGGTTGAGTATGATGAGCCCATTCCAATATATTGTGATAATACAAGCGCCATCAATATCTCAAAAAACCCGATGATGCACTCCAAGACGAAGCACATTCCAATCAAGGATCACTTTCTATGGGAAAAGGTTGCAGAAAAGAAAATCAGAGTTGAGTATGTGGGCACAAAAGAACAAGTGGTAGACATTTTTACAAAACCACTTCCATGGGAATCCTTTGAATATCTTTGCCAAAGACTTGGAGTTATTTCTACTCCAAAATGAATAATTTTTGAATGCTTATCTTATATGTCTTAGTTGTACATGAGGAATCACCATAAGAGGACAGTTCAGTCAGGGGGAGCAGCCCCGAATGGAAAGATACATTTTCCATTGATGACAAAGGGGGAGATATTTATCAGATGCAGAGGATAGAGGCATGGTTTCAGGGGGATAAGATTTATCAGATGCAAAGGACAGAAGCATGGTTCCTGTGGGAGCATGAGTGACATGATTTGCAGAGGACAAAAAAATGGTTCTAGGGGAGAAGATTTATCAGATGCAGAGGGAAGAGGCATGGTTCCAGGGGGAGCATGAGTGATATGATTTCAGTATTGCATCAGAGTGTTTCCATCAATTCCAAAGGGGGAGATTCTTGATTAAGGTTGGTTTTCATTGATGCCAAGCCTTGAAGAAAGCCCCGTAGCACAAAGGTTTGGGTAATGGACCCAATATTGTTTGATGTAAATGTGACTCATTATTATTTTGTCATGGTTGATAAGAAGTAAATATGGATGAACTCCAAAGTGGTCCCCTTATGGTGAAATCCATCATGGGAAAACGCTTTTTGGAGTAAGAGAATCCATGATTAATTGTGGAATAATGAGATGAAGAACATTGAATTTTTCAGGGACACTATCCTATATGGATAATTATTTTCATTCCATTTATGGTGGTATGTGAAACGTCACATAACCCCTCGCGGTTAGAGAGTTATGGCCATGAGAAGTTGGAGACCCCAAGTTTGGGTAATGGAACCAAGTTTGTTTGATGGGTAATGGTATGAGTTGTGATATATTTTCAGATAATACTATTATATATGGATATTACATGTCATTCCATTTCTGGTGGTATGTGGAACGTCACATAACTCCTCACGATTTGAGAGTTATGGCCTTACGAAGTTGGAGGACCCTCATATGTCATCTAGAAGCCCCAAAAGGTCAAAGTAATCAAAGTGGTTTAAGAGATGTTAAAAGGTAAATAATAAAGTTAAGTAATTATTGTATTATAATTCAAAGTGAATACAAAATAAATTATTTCAATAATAAATTTAATGGAGAAATTAGAAGTGGGTTAACCCTAAAATAAGGAAAGTAGGCCAAGTGACCTAGAAGATGTTCTTAAGGAAGCTACTTGGAGAGTATAAACAAGAGGCAAGGTTCTCTCATTTTAGATACACTTGAGCATATTGAATAGCTATAAATGTCTAAAGTAACCAAGGATATCTAAGCCGAAATTATGAGGGAAGGTGAAGAAAAGAAGGCCAAAATGCAAGCAAGGATAAATTCTTTTGATGGTTCTTTCTAACGTATGTTATTTACAGGTCATCTCACCATTCTCGCTATAACGTTTTTTCTATAATGATTCAAACCGTGAAATTTCTATTCCATTGATAAAACATATTCAAGTATATGTGGTAAAAAATTAATCTTGTGGGTCGTTGTATTTTTGGAGTTACACTTTGTGGAAAATAGGGTTTGTGGCTATTACTGAAACTAGTCAAAAACAAGTGTTTTGGGTAAAAACGTCATAACTTATTAATAATAGATCCAAATTTAGTGAAACCAAATGTTTTTGTTATGGTACAGAATGTAGTATTCTTTGTAATAGTTTCAGATCATTTTGACAAATATTCTGTGTGGGGAACGGTCTACAAGGTCTCTCTCTAGAATAAGCCATAATTCAGAAAAGGTATGCCATTTTTGCTATAAATCATTTTCTGAGAGGTTCCAAGTAGTGACACTTGGAGGAATTTCATAAAACACACTAACAAACATTGTGTATCAGTTTCATATATTAATACATTACAGGTTCAAAGTTATGATTACTTCAAGTTAGGGTTGTTGACTAATCCAAAACTAGGCATGTGAGACTAAAGAAAAGTTTGATGAAAATGCTAGTCTCTTGTTGTTAAAGTTAAGGAAGGTTTCCAGGAATGTGATCATATACACCAGGTCTATTACATAGCTACAAATCAGATTTGGATGATGAAATTGATGAGGGATTTTGGTTGATGTACATGTTGAGTACATGGTTGAGACAAGTAGTTGATGAGTTGGCACATACATGAGGTGTATAGTTGATGATGTTGGTACATATTGATGAGTCATAGTTGATGAGTAGTTTACACATGATTAGTACATACTTGGTACATGTTTGGATGCACTTGTTTATGGTACAGGTTGATTAGAAGTTGTTTGGTACAGGTTGGTGCATGGTTGATGCACTTGTTTATGGTACATGTTGATTACAGGTTGTTTGGTACAGGTTGGTGCATGGTTGATGCACTTGTTTATGGTACAGGTTGATTACAGGTTGACGTACAGGTTGATGCATGGTTTAGATTTATTGGTACAATTTTACAACGGTATATCTCATAGTGATAGTGTGCAAGTGGTTCCATGATTCTACTTCTTCTTCAGGGTGATAGGATGGGGAAAAAACAGGTGGTTGTAGCCACCTTTTAGTTGTAGCCGGAGAACATAGGGGTTTGTAGCCTCCTTCTGGTTGTAGCCAGATAATTGGGGAGTTGGAGCTTCCCTTAGGTTGTAGCCTGAGAAACTAGGGCGTTGGATCCTCCTTCCAATTACAGCTAGAAAACAAAGGAAGTTGGTGCTTCCATTGAATGTAATTCTTCAAGACATATAAGAAAAATAATTATGTGGTTTTCTCCTGATTTGGGTTTCCACGTAAAACACTGGTGTACTGTGTATGTGTGTGATTGTTTATTTCTTACTGTTCATTATTTGAGAATAATTCTGCATTGATATAACATTTGAAGAAAAATGATTATAATTACACTATTACTGATTCACCCCCCCTCTTAGTAATCCAACAGATATTAGTGTGCCTTTTAACACAAAGCGCCAAAACTATCATATCAATTCCAAACTTAGGATGAAATCATTTTATGGGGTTTTGATGCTTCCCTTCCTTCATTTTGTCACCAAGGGGTAAAAAATACATCTTTTTAATTCAAATAAAAGGCATTTGATCACCATTTCATCAATTCTATTGAAACAAGACATGTTAAACTATGACCTAATCTAGTTACCTAGCACATTAACCCAAATTAAACTATTGGGTTAACAATTACTCTAACCTAAAAAATTTGACCAAGCTTAAACTGTTTGATCAAACTTATTCACTAACCTATCTAACTTGGCTAAAATTAGACTGTTTAGCCAAAATTATTCAATATCCTATCTACATAAACTAAAAGATATTGATCATGGTTAGACAGTATGAATCGAGCCAAATTATTTGATGGGGTTTTATCATTTTACTTTCTATTTTTATACCCACGTTTGATTTTTTGAATTTTTTTATTTTGTTTTCTTTTGTTTTCTTTTTCTTTTTCTTTTTTGTTTTCTTTTTTTTTTCTTTGTAAATCATTTGCAGAATAAAACATTTCTTACAATATAATGCAACTATAAGAACAGATTATAATCACCAGGTGATCCTATGAAGCATAGGGTTATAACATTTAGAACCTTAAGTCATCATGGAGTCAGACCAACCTCCCCGCTGGTCCTGGTGCTTGCTACAGTTACCATTGGATTTTGTATCCTTGCCTTCTAAAAGGCATAGAGTTATTATACGTGGTACACACACATCCACTATTTAGACTTGTGATTCTACAAGGATGAGTATTGAACCTAGTCTTTAGAATTCTGGGAGCCCTTCGACTCCCATACCCACTATAGTCAATGGCACCCCTTTGAATCCTACAACCTCTATGGTTGTAGTGCCAGAGGTACCTGTCATTACTATGTCCCAACCTATAGTAAATTCTCAAGATACCACCTCGAACACCTTTGGGTCTCTTGGCCACTCATCGGCCTACAATTTTCATTCCATCCCTATGGCTTCTAGTCCCTTTCCTTATGGTATGCCCAACTTCACTTCTCATTTTTCAAACTCCATCCCAGCTACTGGCCCTAATGCTAGAATTGGGCTTGGGGGAAGTACACCTCCCTACACTCCTTTTTCATTTGGTGGATGTCAAATCCCTCAGATGAATCCTAATATGGGAGGCGTTCCTTCTTTTAACCTCGAGTCCAATCCTCCTACTTCTGGGTGGAGAAACCAACCTGGGGGACAAGCTTCGACTCAAGTTTCATCCTACAACCCTACCTCCTCAACACAGATTCCAACCAATACATTTGGCATGACGAATCCACCTCTATATCGGGGTTCCAACTCGAAGGAGGTAACTTTCACACTTTGGGAAACCCCCAACCTCGATCCAATCCGGCTGGGGAAAATTTCTATAACCCTTAACAAAACATTCCTGCTGGAATGATGCCCAACCAACCTTATATGAATCATCCCAGAGGAGGCCCTTATAATGTCAGAAAGGGCCATGGTGTTTTCCAGAACCCTGGATGGCCTATAAGTTCTCAAGTACAATCTTTCCCGGGAGGTTGGGGCCAGATGTCACAACCTCGTCTCCCTTTTCTGGCCATGCTTAATTTGATAGATTTGTCTAATTTAATGAATGACCCTATGAGTCACGATCCTACATGCCCCCGCATCCCCACCAAACTTCCTTTGAACATCCCAAAGTTCTAGGGTAATAATGGAGAGGATCATGGTGATCACGTCACTACCTTTCACCTTTGGTGCTCATCAAACTCCCTTAATGACGATTCTATTAGTTTGATATTATTTCAATGCACCCTCATCGAAGTTGTTGCAAAATGGTATATTGAGGGACCTAGGGGGGCATATCAGAATTTTAGTCAGTTGGTGATAGTATTTCTTAACCACTTCTAGTTTCCCACTCATTATGATGCTTTCCTAGAACTGTTGTCTACTTTATGCCAGGATAATTCCACTCATATCTCAGACCATATCCAGGATTGGCATATATAGAAGAGGTTGATTAAGAACCCTATTCCCCCGACATTTCTTTTAGTTTGGTTTCTTAAGTATTTACATGCTCCTATCTCAAAGGATGTTGCCACTTCCTGGGTTACCATTAAGGAAGAAGTGATCTTTAGAGCCCAACAGTTAGACTTGATATATGCTCAGTCTGGGATGTTATATCATCTCCTTCCTAATGCACCGTGGTCAACGTATGACCCTAGGAAAAGGCCTAGAACTCATGCCGATGGAATTGTAGGTGCCGCCAATATAAATTCCGTAGACTTGGTGACAAACCAGATGAAATAGTTGTCTTTAATCTAGTCTATAGGAGGAACAACCTCATGTGTGTCTTCCAACCCCATTTAGTCGACAGATGTACACTTTGTTCAGTCGTCATCCAACCCGAATTGTAACTAGCAACTAGGAGGGAATAAGAAGAAAGGATGTAATAACCGTAAGGGTGGGAAAAATGATAATAAACCCAAGGACAATAATAATAATGAGAATATGGGTAGTAATGATGGAGAGGGAAATGAGAAAGACGTAAGGTGAAGTTTCCCTGTAAGATTTGCACATATGATAACCTTACCCATTTATGCCCCAAACTTGCAGAAGTTGCGAGGCTATTAACTCAATCATCCGTCATGATGATGAATCCATTCCCACATAATCAACACCTAGCCTTGATCTCCTCAAATGCTCGAAATGCAGAAATATGGTGACCGTTTATGTATCAATATGGTCGATGCGAAAGTTAATGTAACCACTCGATCTCGAGACTATAGCTCTTCACAAGCTATTCCTGGTCTAGAATCTCCTCCTCCTCTTCCAGAGCTGACTTTAAAGATTGAGAAACCAGAGCCACCACCTTGTATTCTAAAAGGAGTACTCAATCACTCTACCCATAATCCAAATGCTAGAGCTTCCCATAACAACTCTATTGTCAAGGACCTATGTCAAACACCTTGTGCGATGTCAACTTTGGAGGTACTCCAGATGTGTCCTTCACATAGGAATACCTTACTCTCTGCCTTAGGATCCTAGAACCCAGTGGCTCAAAAGTTATCAAGTTTGAAATCACATATGTTAAGCCTCACTTTCCTTACCATGTGGATTTCCAAATCCACGTGGAGTACTCAAAGTATACCATCAAACATGGGGTTGTTGATGAAGGCATTTCTACGGGTGTGATGTCTCTGTTCTGTTGAAAATCTCTCAGTTCTCTGACTCTTTCCAAGTCATCGAACATGTTGAATTATTTTGATGGTCATTCCTTCTGCCCTCATGGTATTCTCCCTGCCTTTCCAGTCCAGTTAGGTGGGAAGACGGTAGAGGTGGAAGTAGAGGTAGTTGATGCACCTCTTGATTATAACATGTTACTAGGTCATAATTGGACTTATGTTATGATCGTTTTCGTTTCATCCATCTTCCATACTCGTTTTTTTCCTCGTGAAGGGAAGATTGTGATGATCGATCAATTATCCTTTACGTTCTCTAGTCCTAATGCATCTCTTGGATCGTCGATCCCTGTGATCGACAATTCTTGGTCGACAACATAGAATCTCGGTGTCGAAATGTATTTTTCCCTTATGGGTACTTTCGACTTCTCGACACTGAGCCATCATGTTTATGCCATGTCCTATAGGCTTGTTTCGAAAGGGAGGTCCATTCCTTTCCGCACTTCCTATTTTAGTGATCCGCATACCCTACCTTCCTCGACTTAGTCTTGTGAGGGTCAGCCACATACTTTCATTATATAACCAACCTTTATTAGTCATGTTGGAGATGGGTTGACAACCTCTACTAGTCACATTTAAGACCAACAACTAGCCACTACAAGTCATGCTGATAGAAACAGTCTAGTCATTTCTAGTCACACTACACATACATCACCAACCTTTGCTAGTCATGTTGGGGATTCATCACCAACCTCTGCCAGTCATGTTGGGGATTTGCTACTAGCCAAGTTGCAATTCATACTGGGAGCATGTCACTAGCCACTATAAGTCATGCTCGGGGCATTCATACGATTGAGAAGCCTAGATGTGTAAGACATAAGCCTAAGTTCCTTTGTATGCTTTGCAAATGAGGTCACCTTACCTGTTTTTTCCCTACTACTGATGTGGTACAAGAAGTGTGGTCCTTTCCTGGAGTCCCTTTAGGTACTGAGTCCTCTTTGGCTTCCCAACCTTCATTGGTTGATACAACAGTCATGTCAATGCAATATTTGGCTAACACCCCTCTTCCTTTAGGGGTTGATGCATCCCTTGACCTTGTTGTCTCACATCCTGTTCAACTAGCGGTCATGTCGATGCAATCTTCGACCAACACCACTCCTATTTGTGGAGGTGATGCATCTCTTGACCTTGTTATATCACATCATATTCAACAAACAATTGAACAATTGGTCATGTTGATGTAATATTTGGCTGATCCCACTCTTCTCTTAGAGAGTGACAAGCCTAAGGAAGTGACATTGTTGATGCAATCTTCGGTCAATCCCACTTTTCTCTTGAAGGGTTATGCATCCTTCGACCATGTCCTTATCATTTCTAGTTATGTACCTTCTTCACTAGGGAGCATTCCACTCTCTTCAAGTATGCTTCCTCTAAGTCCTAGGGTGGTTTCCTTTGATTGTTATGGTCTTGTATATCCTCGGCTTCCTTCTTCTACACCCTTCTAGATAAGAGGAATTCTTCGATATATTGTAGATAAGGTAACCTTTGCAAGTATTTTATCCTCCTCGAATTGGAAAGCTTAGGGTTTTCCCAAGCTTGTGTCAGCTCTTGGTAAGTTGATGACTTTTCACAGAAGTCCTACATGGTAGCCTTGGCCTCCCCATTATATTCTTCTTAGAACAACATCCATGAGTCTGATTTAAGATCTTTTCTGACTCATCTAAAAATTGAAAAGATTATCGAGTGATTTTTCCCTTTCACACTCATTAAATTGGACTTGAAAGGTCATGAGTCTTAAGTTAAGCTCTTTTTTGACTCATTTTCAAAAAGAGAAAAATTTATGAGTGGTTTGTCCCTTTCACACTTGTTAAGTTGGACTTGAAAGGTCATGAGTCTTAGTTAATCTCTTTTCCGACTCGTTATCAAAAAGTGAGTGAACTTGTTTATTTCACACTCGTAAATTGGATTTGAAAAAACGTATATTTGGCACATGTTTATCCCTTTTTCACACCAAGTAGACTAAAAGACATAAAAAAATATCATTTTTTGGCGTTTTGTTGTAATTGCATCTCATTCCCTTGCTTGAAGTATTGAGCCTATAGCTGGTTCTCACTTTGTGTTATAAACTATTTCCCTCAACAATATTACATCCTCAACCAAGCATAGATTTATTTATATCCTTCTCAATTTGACACCCTATACCCAGGAGGGAACATTCCCCCGAGTGTCTATCTCCGTCATGCATTTCCCTGCATTGAGAATAGGTATGTTCCACTGTTGGAACTAGTCTTTATTACTTGTGAAACTTGTTTCCTCCTATGTATCATAGCATTCATTTGTCTACGAAAAAACAAAAAAATAGATGGGCAGGAAGGGAGTATTATCTTGTATCAGTAGCATTTGTGTTGCCTTTGAACATAGCACCAAGTTATTTGAGTCCATTCATCATCATAATTTTGGGATTAGCATGGCCTTAGGAAGTTGAGCTCATTATTGAGTCTTCTCTAACGACTGGTTACTCTTCTGGTCCCTATAGAGAATTTTATTGATGCCTCCTGCATCTCATGTTTTTATCATCAGGTCTATGCTACTGGAGTCCTCCACATGCCTCATGCTCTTGTTCAAAGGAAGACTAACAACTTGTGTCAACCACTCCTCAAAAATCTTGATTTTGCATGTCGTACATACCCTCAATTTGTCTCGTAATCACATGATATTGTATTCCTATCATGCACCATGGCCCTACTTTCATCATTGGTGGGTAACCTTGAACCCAACAGTCGGAATTTCATCATTGGTCATTGAATGGGTGGTTTCCCTTGTGTTTAATGATAAGACATCTATTCACACATTGGTATTTGTGCAGTGTCTTGGATGACATTAGCCTTATTGGTAGTTTCCTCTCCTTTGTCAACAGTTTTCATCATTGGCTTCTATTCAGAGGATCTTTTTCATGTATCGCTTGCACTTGGCACACGCAAAATACACAGAGGGTCGTTGGTTTGTGAACATGTTCTTCATCTAATTTCCACCAAATCATGAATCTCCTTCTTTGTACCTTGTGTTGACTAATGAGAGATGCCTTAATTCTCACCTTTCAATGGGTCTCTTTCCATCTACTTCAGCCCTTTTATTCTAGAAATGGGACCTAGAGTCTTATGAAGACATTGAGGCTTGCAATCATCAGAGGCAGGCTCTCTCACCATTGAAAATTGGGAATACATCAATGCCTCCTGATCGATGGATTCTTCAGGTCTTCGACACTGACTCCTCTATTCACACTTGTAAGAATGTACTCAATGACTTGATACCTACTTTCAATATCGATAGCATGTCTCTTGTTTGTTAACGATATACATCAATGGACGGTAATCAAATGATGTCTCATTAGGTTCAACCTTAACTCCTTTATTCACATGATGTAGACTTGCACCTTTGGCAAATTGTGTATAAGACTTGAAGACATCACTATGTGGCCGCATCTTTCCTGATTTGTTGCTTCCCTTTCATTGGACTAGTTCCTATATGAATTCAGTGATCATGGGAGATCAGATTGTACTCCATGGTATACATATATCTTCATATTGGTTTTGACACTCGTTCTACTGGGCCTATTTCATGGCATGTAACCACATTTGTATTTTCCTATTCATGGACACATACACTTGTTTGGCATATTTTCACATGGATCTGCCGTGTAATTTTTGGCAACCATGTATGCAAGGTCAGTGCAGAATGTAATGAGGAACCGATTTTGTCCAGCAGGTTCTCTACCACTACACTTCTGGGTTATTTATAATGTATTTCGGCCATCGCAGATACTCCTCTGACCTCACATATTAGGGGGCATCTATTAGAGAAAGATTTTCCTCACCCTATGCAATCTTGCAGAGAGAGCCTTATCCCATTTCCCTATCCAGACTTATCTTCCCTGTTACTAAAATCCAGAGACAAAAATACAAATTTTTCCACTTGTATGCATCTTTCCCGCATACACCGGGATTTATTCCAGAAAATGAAAATTAAATGTCGAGTTTCCATGTCACGATAGGAGATCTCTAATCCTTGGCCTTCTATATAATGGAAAGGTTCTGACTCGACCCTTCAGTTTCATTTTGAAGTCTATAAAGAAGCCAATTTTGAGTTGTGGAAAAGGAGAAATATTTCAACTTTGATAGCAAAGTTACTCTAGAGAAATTATTTACTTCATATTGAGTCTGCATCCCTTTGTCCTTTAAGTATGAACATAGTGTTCATCCCCCAAGCTCTTCCTTTTTTGATGGAGAAAGTCATTGTCTCCCTTTTATGAGCTTGTCGTTGGTGGAGGATTGAAGTGGTGGAGGCTCAGCTGGAAGGAACTTAGTTTCTCAGTTCTGAACCATGCTGACATGGAAGTTTGTAATATTTTCACTTATGTTGATCATTTATTAATAGAAATACTCTCTTCCCATCCAATTGATTTCTTGCAAATATATGAATTATTATCAATGGGCATATTTGTTATGTATATTGATGGATTATGCTATCTAATGTGCTAACATTTTATATTTCCACCATATGTTTGTTTTTTCTTGTTTGTTGAGAACTTGTTGCAGGTATATATAACTTTAGGTCAAAGTTTTCAATGATGGACATCATCGAACATCTGGACGAGGTAGGATTCTTTCTTATCTCTCTTGCACATTGGTTTATATAGCCCGTTGTTGGGATAGAGTTCATTTCTGTAGGCATTTCCATCTTTTGTGGTTCACCCTAGGCATAGAGATATTTTCCCCGTAACAACAGTGTTATCAGTCAAGCCAAGCCCATCATCCCTCGCTAATGCCTATCATTTTCTGAAGATCACAAGGGTTGAATTACCATATTTTCCTCGCATTGACAACATGAATTCACTAACAATATGTCCAACGACATGGAACCTTCTACACCTAAATGGGACTCTTTCATAATCTAGGGTTTGAATGAAAGGAACCCCACTGTCCACCAACCTGAGATCCTTCACTAATCCTTCTCTGATGTTAATAGAAACTAGGATGTAGGCCATATCCATCTCACTAGTAGTATTAAAATAAAGTTCAACATCAATAAAAGTGACGAGAGTATTACTTATTTCCCAAAAGAAATATAAAGACCATAATTCCACTCGTAAGCCAAGGAGTTGGACCCATAAGGGTAAAGTATCCACTCATTCCTTCTTTGTGTCAAACATCATAATCCATTTCCTTATCATGAATGGGGTGGAATCTAGACTCCATAGGATCTGAAGGGATTTCTCAACTTAGGTTGCATCGTGAAATTTGAGAAGGAACCATCCTCTATCCATCCTGCTAATGGAAGGAGGGGGATTGTAGTCTTTACTCGATTTTGAGGCTACCCAAGCTTGAATATTATTCAGGTTGAACTGTCTCCCATGTGCCCAGATAACCATATAAGTCTCATACATATTGAATACCTCTTGAATGGTATTATCAGTGCCCAAAATACACTCCACCAATTTTCTAGAAGGATGGAGTTTAGGGTTTTTTCTGTGCAGTGTCGGGGGTCTTTTTGATGGAAAAGAAGAATTATCTACCAGGGGATGTACAAGACCTATTTGATATAGTGAGAAAACATCTGCATCCCACCCATTTAGGTTATCTTGATCTAGGATGGATGCGATAAACCCAATTTGAAAACCCATGTCGGAGGAAAAAAATTTAGAAATCCCCTAGTGGGGATAGTGGGGAAACATGCCAGAAGAGACACCGGGATAAGAAAGATAGGGGGAGTTTAACTTCTAAATAAATACCCACATTTTTAGTTGGCCAAATACTATGAGATAGTGGATCCAGGGAAGTGGTGCCAATAAATGGAGGGACATAAACTTAAATCACAATAGACAAGGAGGAAAATCATAGACCATCAAAACCTTTCAACCCCACCCACAAACCATTGACAATATGCTCAAGAAAGGAGGTATCCAACCCCATGGAAGGGGAAAGACTAGTAGAAATGAGAGAAGTTTCATAATACCTGTCCAAGCCACTGAGGCCTGGGGCTGACAAGCTTCCAAGAAAAGATGAGAGAAAAATTGTCAGATCAACAACTGGTGGACACCAAATAAAACGATCCTCCAAAGGCTCCACTGAAAAATCCAAATCCTCTTCAAAGATAGGAATAATACCTATACCCCACTAAAGTGACAAGAGAGCACTGCTATTTTTCCACACAAGATCAAAGGGGAATAAAGGGGAACCACAAGGGAAAACATGTTCATCAAAATATAGGTAATAGATTAGAAACCCTCAAGCCTGCGAGGAAAAGGACGGAGAGAAGGGGGAATACCAACCACTCGCAAGTTTTAAACACTTGATTTCACATTTTTTTCATTTTATGTAGCGACCGATAATGAGGGAATGTAATACCATCTTGATAGGATAAAAATTGTTAAGGATGTAAATTATGATGATGGATTGGTCATCAATTCCTCTAGACTAGTTCTTGAATTTAATAAGAGGGGAATTATTTTTTACATATCTTTGAGGGATATAGTGGAAATAATGTATAGACGTAATTTACACTTACAATACAAAAATCAATCCAATGAATCCAAGAATCAACTTTATATACCCTACAAGATGTATTTTCGGAGCCATGGTTAGTGAGACTTTTGATACTTGCAATAGAAAAAACTTACAGTAACAAAATATAATCATATAAAATGTATTATTACTAAACATGTTTTTCAATAAAATGTTCCAACAATTACCAAATCAACTTGTTTTTCTATATTTACTTTCATGTCCATTTAAGAAAACATTATTGTTCTTTTTCATTTTTGAGGAATATTGTGAAAATTACAAGCTAAAAACAAGGGTAAATCCAATACATGTTGACATGGATGTCCAAAAGTGTGTACAAGGAGATGGTAAAATAAAATGAACATAATTGCATCACAAGAGGATGCATCCCAACAACAGCGTGCATCAAAGGTATGTGATCATTCATTTATTCGTTTATGCACATTGAATTTATTTATCATATTAAATACTAATTCTCAATTTTTTTGTTAAAGAAAAGAAAACAAAATGGAATCCAATCAACACACAAGACACAACAACAAGGAAAAACAGGGTTGATAGAAAAGTTTGTGAGTACTTACTTTTTTGACATTACTTAAGTTTTCATATTTGTTGTGATATTTGTATTTAATTAATTAACTTACACTAATCCGTGGATGTATTCTAATAGGGGCTAGCATACAAAGAAGATCAAACCAAACAATTGATCAACATTGGGTTAACTAAGGGTTGTAAGTATATGTTGAAGTACTAAGGGTTGTAAGTATATGTTGAAGTATCAAGGTTTAACTGAACAATTTGTAAGTATATACGTCGTTTAACTTCCCTTGTTTTATAATTAATGGAACAATAAGAAACATTTATATTAATGTAGTGGACCTAATGTGACATGTCTCAATTACCTAAGAACATGTTTCCAATAAATGTAACTATTACATATTGGTTCCATATTGATTAATTTTCACCTTTACATTGTCCCATTTTGTATGACCATGGGTCTCTTATTCATATATAATAAAATCAGTTTGTTATTCTATTGCATTTTCAAATATTGAAAAATGTTGCGTTGTTGATTAATTGAGATGTGAATGATTTAAATTGTTGCAAATGATGGAGGTGTAATCAGTTGGAAAAGGCATTAGCGCAATCATTATATCAAAATTCAACAATACAAATATAAAAAACAATATTATTAAAAAAATATTTGTAAATAAACAATTAATTAAAATATATACATATTGGTGCATTCTTATGAACCTGCAAAAATTATGGTGCCTGAAATAATATAGAAATCAATGATTTTTAGAGGGTTATATGCATAGGTGCATATTAAACATATTAAATCACTGATACATATTAATGATAGGGAAACACTGATTCATAAAATGTGAGATAATATATATCATTTTCAAATTTTATGGTGGGCATGTAATAAATATGCATAAGCTTTTGAAACAAAATAACTAGATCAATTCTTTAGAAAACATAAATGCACTAGTGCAGTTAATAAAATAAATGAACTTGTGCATTTAATAATATAAACACACTGGTGTGTTATATTTAATATAGGCACCTGAATGTGCGAATTATACAAGTACCTAGACAAACATAAAATACAAGTACACTAGAGTTGCATACAACAAAATGGAAATCTAGGGCATAATAACCATAACCATATCAGTGCATTTGAGACATATGTATGCATCGGGGAAATAATGTAATGGCGATCCAACACGTTGTTTTCATATGTACGCACCAAGGAATTTCATGTAATGGTGTCCTGAGGCATTTTCATTTTATGTCCACACCCGTCATTTATGTAATGGTGGACTAACGCATTTTTTGGTTTATGTACATTTGAAGGAATTTTGTGTAATTTCATTTGAGTGCATTGTATGTTTATGTATGCATGAGGGAATTTTATATAATGGCACACCAATGCATTTTGACAATAAAAGCACCAGAGAAACAAAAGCATTCGCTACAAACTCCACCCACCCCATTTTTTTTAGTTATATGGAACATCCATTAAAACCTTCACTAAGACCTCTATAGCCAAAACAAGAGGTTGTAGCGGAGTTTTTTGACAAAATTTCCATATTTTGTAACACTAAAAATATATGCAAAAACCTCCTCTAGAAGGTGTTTTCCCTGTAGTGTTGTTGGCCTATTATCAAATCAGATGTGTGGGGTCTTGTCTTTTATTCCAAAACAATCTATGGTATCGTCTCGACCCTCAATTCCACTTTTACCAAAGGAAGCGAAGGCCTTTGATCCCTCCCTATTTCAACCAATTTCCCTTTGCAATTTCATCTACAAAATCATAACCAAGGTCTTTCCCTCTCAACTAAAGACCCTTATGCATCTCTTGGTGGGTCTAAAAACATTTGGTTATGTGGAGGGTAAGAAAATCATTGACTACAATATCCTAGCTGATGAGGTGGTCCACTCTCTTTAATCTACCATATCACTCTAGGTATGCTGATAAAACCTAATATGTCAAAGGAATTTGACAAATTAATTTGAAAATACATCAGAGAAATGTTGTTTGCTTTTAGTTTTCATCCCCACTGGGTAAATTGGATCCTCTAGCTTATCCCCTGTTCATTTTTCTCACTTATGATAAATGGCTCTCCCTCTCCCCTCTTTTGTTTGTCTTGAGAAATAAGTCAAGGTGACCCTTCGTCTCCCTTCCTTTTCATCTTAATGACAGAAGGACTCAACTGCAACACCAAAGAAACTATTCAATCTAAATTGCTACAAGGGATTTCCTTATATGGCTCCCTTTATCTCATAATCAATTTGTTAATGATATTATGCTAATGGGTTATCCAAATTCCAAGGAATCCAAATCCTTTAAATGATTTTTGGATGAGTTTATGGAGACCTATGGAACTTCCATCAACTACCATATATCTCATATTTTATTCTTTAATACTTTGTTTCCTTTTTAGTTTCACATAACCCAAATTATGGTTTTTACCCGGAGCTCCCTTCCTTACAAATGCTTTGGTTCCGTCTCTCTTGGAATATTTTGATCACAACTTCTCATGGGATGATATTCTCTCTTCTTCAGAAAAAACTCTCATATTGGACCTTCAGAGACCTTAATATTGTTGGACACCTTATCCTCCTCAAATATGTCTTATGAGTTATCCCTCTATACCTATTTTATGCCCTTGTTTCCCCTATACATATCATAAAATTTATTGGATCCATTAAGATTAAATTTCTTTTGAAAGGCACTATAACAAACAAAAATTTACAATTGGTTGCTTGGAACACCCTCTACACCCCAAAGCTCACATGTGGTCTCAGATTGTGAGATATTGACTTGCTCAATTGATTTCTTGAAGCCAAAACCTAGTAGAGATGGTTGTAATGAAAAGAGGAGTTAGATATCCATCTAGAAGAATGAATATGCTTCTCATATTTATCCCAAAGATCTCATTCAAATGACAAGACTCTAGTCATGTTCTATCATTTGGAACACTACTTGGAATTTTGTTTATCTCATCCAGGACCATTGCTTCTGGGAGATTAGAGATGGTCATTCTACTCGTTTTGGGGAGGAATAATGGAAATAGATGCCTAAAATATAGAACCATTTGGATATTATTCCTTTTAAAGTCGCGTTGGTGGAATCTCATGGAACAAATATGCATCTTTACTAGAAGCGATAATTAGAATCTGATGGATGGAGGGAATGGTATTTAAACCCAAATCATATCCCACTCAAGCATAGACCTTCCTTAGATTTGATTTGATTCCAGTGGAGATACATATTTGCAAATTCATATTTTCATGGTTTCCATAAAAACTCATATGAGGATATTAAACAGCTAGAAGATTCTCTATGAACATGATATTTTGAGAATCATATGGGGCACCAATATATGGCCAATAGTAGCTACCTTTTTATGTATGGTGGCTCAAGGAAATATTTTAACTTAGGACAACCTGTTGAGTAAAGGATTTTCAGGGCTAGGATTGTGCATAATGTGTGGGAAGGATACTAATACAATGGGGCATCTATTGAACCAATGTGATTTTAGTCAAAGTTTGTGGGATCAAGGAGCCATCTCATTCTGAAAATCATATAGAAACGTTGACTCAATCATGATTACCATCACCTCTTGGTGAAATCAAGATTTCAAAAGTTATTTTTTGAAGTCAAATATGGCATATATTCCCTAGACTTTTGTTGTTGGAGACCTAGAAGGAACAAAAACATCGTATTTTAAAAAAAGAGAATTTGTCTCCCTCTTCAATGTAGACCAGAATCCAACAGTATATTCTCGAAACTTTATTAGATGATAATTGGTCTCCAAATGATTTAGAGTGTGAGGATCCTAAAAGAATGATTTTTCATAATTGCATCCATCCTTCTCTCCTTCCCTGTCCTTCTCTCTAAGTCTAGTGCCTCTATAGTCTCTATCCCACACACCTAGCCTCCTCCCCCCTTGCTTCATTAATATCAAATTTTAAGGGGGGATCCATAGTTAATACAAGTCCTATAGTATTTGGTGGAGTATTCAAATATGAAGCAGGAAAAATCCTAAAATTTTTTATTTGCTTCATTGGTTCCAACTCCAATAATGTAGTAGAAATTTGTGCACTAATTCAGGGACTAGATATTGCTCACAGAAATCAATTATACAAAGTGATCATGGAGGGAGACTCTCAAATAGTAATTAATCTACTCACTAGACTCTAGAATGGTACAAATTCGAGTAAACTCCTAACTAAATGGCATCTCAAATATCGCATTGACCTTATTCATTCAAAGATTCGGGAAATGAAAGGGCTAGTATCTTCAAATGTCAAAAGGGAGGCCAATAATGATCAGGATTATTTTCGGCTTGAAATGAGAGAGGGGATATAATAAAAAAATGTAAAAAGATATATCAGATATCTAATAATATAACATATATATATCATATATATATCATATGTATAACACTAATCACATAGATACAACAATACCTAATTTCTATTAATGAACAAAATGTACAAAACTGTAAAATACAGAGTGAATGAGCTTGCTAGAATGGTGGAAGATTATCTCTGAGAAGATATGTGACTGCTACGCTCATTAGCAAGAATATGATCATTACAAAGAGGCTCCAAAGGAATTTTTAACATAAATAAAATCCAAAACCCTAACCCTACAAGATGAAAATCCAATAGTTTTGTGGAACTCATTTTCGGTAGTTTGGTGTATCAACTTCCCGAGGGTGTAACTTTGGAAGATGATCTATGTTTCGAGTGCATGATAACTCGTTGGAAAGGTATCAATGAGGAGATTCATTTGGGGGATTAATAAAATACTTAGGTTATCATTGAGGTTCCCGATCATGACAAGGCATCATTTAGGCCCTCAAAATGGCCCTAAAAGTTTGGAGCTGCGAAAAATAGTAAGTTTCCAACAAACTTTTTTGAGCCAGTTGGAATAATCCACCTCCATAAATCCTCCCTCATTAGGAATCAATGGTCTCCATTTCATTTATTTCTCGAGGGAGAGGGGAAAGTGTTTGCTGAATCTAAATCTTGGTGAGTTGCTTGCCTTGTTGGAGACATTGCGCTGCTTATCTTGTTGAAGGTTGTCATGAACCTGCTGTTGGTGGGGTTGAATCTGTTCCACCAACCTATTGTATGGATTGACTAAGCAGTGTGTAGGAACCATTGTAGGTGAATAAACAATATCTTCTTTCTCTTATACAATATTCCTCTGTTATACAGAAAGGTCTTGGGCCAAGGCTGCAGTGGTTCTAGTGTCCTTTTGTTCACCTTATGAAAATATGTGAACATAATGAATTTTGTAGTATTAGAGATTACCTTGCAACATTATTTTGATGTAAAAGTTGTTGGAAATACCTCTAGTATCCTATATAGATAACCCCCCAGAGTAACAATGACACTATGGGATCGAGGCTCATAAAAAACATGACGTTTCCACATATATGGTTGGCCCAAAATAACCTCATAGAAATCAAGAGGGGAAACATTGCACAATACCTCATCTTTTAAGGGTTAGATTCTATAGGAAAGGTGGCACTACTAGATGACATGAAGATCTTATCCCTGGCGAAGCCACCCGATGTTGTATGTTTGTGGGTGTGGTGTTTTCAAAATTCCCAACTGTTTGACGACCTCGTTTGATATGAGGTCCTTCTGGCTTCCACTATCAACAATGAAATGAAACGGGGTCCCCTTCACTGACATATGTGAATGGAAGAGGCACTCCCCCTCTTTAGGATATGCTAGTGCTTCTGGTTTAATTGTTGTGTTCAAGACAGTAGCAGTGGGGTATGTGTCGATCATCTATCTTCTGCTAGGATTTTATTAATTATATTTTGAATCAAGGTTTGGCTCCTTTTATGTTATATTGGCCACCAATGATTATTTTGAGCAACATTCATCGATGTTGTGTTAGGGAATTTTTTGGAATTCGTACTACTTTCCAGTGTCATTCTTTGTCTTTCCATTACCCTTATTTTCCTATGGGTTAGACTAGTTTTCGAGAGGCTTTTTGTTAGGTTTGTATTGATCATACTTTGGTTGTTGCACATTTGTAGACCCTACTCCCATTTTTTTGGTGCCTAAATTTCTGCTCGATTTTGACAACATATCGATAGGTAGCTCCCAATGATGAGATGTACATAAAATCCATTTTGGTTTGGATGTACCTATGTAGAGCCCTGTGTTATTTCAAAATGAGATGTCTCTTAGAGTCTTTGATACCCAACTTGGTGCGTAAGGTATGGAAAGTTTTTGTGAACTTTGACACTGTTTGGCCCCTTTCTTGCCGGAGTGTGGTCCATCACATGTATTGGTCGTCATAGTTACCAACATGGTAATATTATTCCTTGACTTCATCCACAAAAAAATACAAAGTGGGATCGACCCCTTATATGCCATACTCCTTTGTGGAACTTCTCCTAGTAAGCTTCCTTCCAATGTTTGACATGGGGGAGAGCCTTAAGGAGTGCGAAGGTGATCTTTTCATTGTCGGAAAAATTGTGAACAAAGAAGTAATCTTCTAGCATATTTAATCATTTTTCTAGGGCATATTCTATTGGAAATAAAGAGATGTGCTCATTTTTCCATAGTCAATATAGAAATATTTTCACCCAACCATAGGCATGAAGCCACCCCCGAGCATCTTTAACCTTGACAAACAAAATAATTCCAAAAGAAAACCTTAAAACCAATATCCAACCAAGATAATGCATCTCTTTCCAAGGATAGTGTACCAAGAAAAGAATCCAAACCATAACCAGGGTAGAAAGTCCAAACCATAACCAAGTAGAAAGTCCAACCATAACCAAAAGCCAAAATCCCAGTTGCAGTAGTTGCAACTGCACTCCCTCTCCAAACTTGCGCACCACTAGTCTTATGCAGTTGTGAGAGCGTGAATGACAAATGAGCTCTAGCGCCCTCTTACTTATAGGTCTCTTTTTCGCATGTCTAGGATAACTTATTATTTTATAGGTTAACATTTAAATATTAATTCTTTTATTGAGCCGACATATCTTCTAGGGTTTCTACACATTTGTTTAGGGTTTCTCTTGCTTCTCGAAATATTCTAGTCTCGTCAAAGGTTACATGTAGAGGATAATACCTCCTGAAACTACCATAATATCAATAATCCCTCCTAGATAGGGAGGTATTAAATTCAATGGTCTTGAGCACAAATAGATCATTCGACCGGTAGTGTCATCATAGCCACACAATATATCTCATGCTCACGTAGATAAACTCATGAGTAACATCACCACTATAAGTATCATCTATGACCATGGTGGATAAGGGTGCAGGCGCCAGTTCTTAAACCACTAGAATGTGAGGAATAAGCACTTATCTAGCATTAAGTTTGGGAACCATGACCAGGTGTTTGGGCGCTCCATATGGGCGTGGTCCTATGACAATCTACCATATCACCTATGTTTGTGGAGTGAAGTGGTGCATGTAGGGATAAAGGGGCTAAGCCCTATATTTAAACAAAAAATATTTTTTTACTATATACTTTTGGATTTTTATGGATTTATTCAGCTTGGTTTGGAGATTTTTGGCCTTTTGGGGGGGATATTGTGCCATTTTTGAGGTCATATTTTGGGAGGAAGTTGGGGGATGATAACCAAATTCAAATATATATAAACCAAGCCTTCTTGAGGCCATGGGGGGAGATTCAGAGTATATTTATGCTGAAGTAAAGCCAATCCAAAGCCATTTTTATGTAGGGAAGTTGTTGAGTGCACCTTTGCGGGACATTTCTCGAACCTCCAGTCATCCGATTTGAGTGTCGTTTATTCTGTTGGGTTATAGATATCTAGGAGAACAAGACCAGATCAGTATTGTATCCCTTTGGCATAGCTGTGATGTACTTATTGAGCTTTGAATAGAAATAAAGAAGCCTCACCCACTAAGACAAAGTCTCGAAGACGTAGTTGATATTGTTGAGCTTCGATATCACATTGGTGTTATGGTTTGTTGTTGTTTATTGCTTCATTTAAGTTCTATATATGATTATGCGGTTGTGATAACTTCTCATATATTCTTCCTCTTTCATTGATATTCTTTAATTGGTTAATCAACGCATGCTTAATAAATCAACCATGGTCATTTAAAAGATATTTTTCGGATCAAGTGGTATCAAAGCTAGTTGACATTTGGATTTGAGTTTTGCATGTTAACTAGGGAAAATATACAATGTGGTGAAGGCAAGCTTGTTGAAGAGAATCCATTAATTGGATTGAGAAAGAGATCTTCTCACGGCGAGAAAATGGCATCAGAAGAGAGAATTTCTTAGGATGAGAAAGAGTTTCAAAAATATTTCTTTTCCATGTCAGATATGATGAAAGTTTTGTATGAGGATTACTTGGAACATAAGAAACCAGTTTTGGGTGAATATTCAAAGGCAAAAAGTGAAGAAGGAGAGGATCCTCCTCAGATTCCTCCTTCACCTCCATCATCACCTCCTTCTTCTCCTTCTTCTTCAAGTTCAAGTTCTAAATCCAGTGCAAAGAAAGATGTTCATAAACATAAGAATGAAATGTCATTATTAAAACTTGATGTTAAATTTGAGTTACCCATATATGATGGTGAAGTTAATGCACATAAACTTGACAATTGGGTCAGACAGATGGAGGTCTATTGTAGTGTGCAATAGATCAAGGATGAGACCACACAAATCAAGTTGGCATCATTGAGACTTGTAGGCACAACACTCATCTGGTGGCAAAGTATGTTGAAAATGGAACACAAGAAGTGGGTAATGTATTTCCATAATGGAAAAGTTTCATTTCCGCACTTAGGAAACAATTCTATCCATTGGGTTATAAAGAAAAAACATTAATTGAATGGAAATATTTAAAACTAAGAAAAGGACAAACAATGCAAGATTATACAAATGGCTTTTGAAAAATGGCATTGATGTTAGATATCCATTTACATACATAGGAAACCCTTATGAAGTATATAGGAGGTTTACTTGCACATATTATAAACACTATATTCATGTTTGGACCCACTAACCTTGATGAAGTTCATGTTCAAGTGACATATGTTGAAGCAGGGAAAGCAGGTGTATCAGGGGAATCGTCTTCAAGGAAAGAGGACAAGAGAAAATGGCATGGAAAGAGGTCAAGTTGAGCGGAAAGAAAGGAAGAGAGACCCTCTTGTAAGAATTACAAGAAAGAGGGGCATGATGAGGACTGTTGTTGATAGTTGCATTCTAAGAAGAGGACGAAGTGGTTCAAGGAAAAGAAGGGGAGGCAAATAGTTGCAGAGAAAACAAGATCCATAGAATTGGGTTCGGATTCAGGTGATGAATTAAAGGTCTCATTGGTTGGTATGACATGTAAAATTGGTGAAGGATTTGATTATGGAAGTAACTTGTTTAATATAAGGATCATCATGCAACACACTAAGGTAGACACATTAATCAACTGTGGATCTCAATCTAGTCTAATTTAAAAAGAATTGGTTAAGAAATTGGGGTTCAAAATACAAGCACATCATAAGCCTTACACACTTAAATGGATAAGAAATCATCATCAAATGCACATAACAAAGTAGTGCACAATCAAATTTGCAATTTCATCTAAGTATGTGGACGAGGTAACATGTGATGTTGTTCCACTAAGTGAGTGTGGAATGGTCTTAGGTAGTCCATACTTATATGATCGTAAGGCAATCTTCTACAGGACAAAGAATCAATATAAATTAACCAAAGCAGGTCAATATTATGTGGTTTATGCTCATCATGTTAAGGAAAATAAAACTCCTCAAACAAAGGAACAATTAAAGAAGGCAGTTCAAGCAAGCAATAAAAAAATAATTGTTTCAAATCAAATATTATATCTTAAGGAAGAACAAGAAATGATTGCAGAATGGAAAATCAATCACATTTTGCTTCAAGATAAGCTCATTTGTGAAAATATTACAAGTATATTAGCGAAATTGCAGTCATGTTTTTTATACTATCATTAGTAATGTTATCTACATGGATGATAGTGGCTTCAGTAAAATGTGACAGGGTTCAAATGGCTAACAATATGTTGTCAATTGTCATGATTGTGTTATAGTTGATCTTGATGTGACAGGTGCACAAGACAGAGTTCAGAGACAAAGGAAAATCCAGGTGGCCTATCCCGAGCTTGTTGACTAGTCAATAAATTTTTGGGGACCAAATGGTCTGTAGTAGGGAGGTGTGATCTAGAATCGGATCCAGGAGGCTACCCAGGTCCAGAAAAGGCTCAAAACTAAAAGTTCTCATAATTGAATGAAACCAATTCCATTGTGGGCGCGTCGTCGCGTTGATTCCGACCATATATTTACTTTCTCAAACAGACATTGTATGTGAGAGTTATCACACTCTAATCATTTTCCCAAAAAACTAAAAAGTCAATAGGTCAACAAGAAAAAAAAATCAATGTTGATGTTAGCATGACATCATCATGTTGACGTAGCATTGAGACATGTGGTAGCACATCAGCATTTTGATTGGGCAGAGGGAAGATCTACTTAGCAGTTGACAAGTGGCACTTTTCAGCAAATGAAAAGGTGCCATGTGGCCCAAATGTGGGTTTCCACATGGCACCCTGTCACTGGATGGCAATCAAAAAGTTTTGGGGCTCATGGGATTCGAACCCATGACCCATTAATCGAGCGCATGCCTTGGGAAAGGTTCATTAGCCAATGCACCAACACATTTGTTTGGGTTTTAAAACCCACTTTAAACTATATAAAGTGCATGTATTATATGTGGGGGCAGAAAGGGGTTGGGACTAAGCCCCATCCCATGGTTGCTTTTGTACCTATGACCATCGCGGATAAGGGAGAGAGTGATACTTCTTAAACCATCGGGGTGCGAGGAATCAACACATGTCTTCCATTAAGTTTGGGAGGCATGACCAGCTATTTGGGCGCTCCATACGGGCCTGGTCCTATCACAATCTACCATGTGACCTATGTTTGTGGAGTGAAGTCCAGTGCATAGCCCTTTAGGCTGGTGCTTGGCCACATCAATTGTCATGTGACCAAGTTAAGGGGGGAGCACATGGATAAAGGGTATAATCCCTATATTTAAACAAAAGGTGGGTTTTTACTATATACTTTGGGATTTTTATGGATTTATTCAGCTTGTTTTGGAGATTTTTGGCCTTTTTGGGTGGATATTGGGCCCTTTTTTAGGACAGATTTTGGGAGGAAGTCAGGGGATGATAACCAACTTTAGATATATATAAACCACGCCTTATTTAGGCCATGGGGGGAGATTCAGAGTATAGTTATGTTGAAGGAAAGCCAAGCCAAAGCCATTTTTATGCAGGGAAGCTGTTGAGGAGCGCACCTTTGCAGGCCATTTCTAGGAGCTTCGGTCATCCGATTTGAGTGTCGTTTCTTCTGTTGGGTTCTAGAGACCTGGGATAAAAATACCAAATCATCCTTGTAGTCTTTTGGAATTGTTGTGATGTACTTATTGATATTTGAATAGAAATAAAGAAGCCTCACCCACTAAGACAAAGGCCCGAAGACGTAGGCGGATTGTCGAACTTTGTTATCACATTGGTGTTATGGTTTGTTGTTGTTTATTGATTCATTTTAGTTATGTATATGATTATGTGGTTGTGATAACTTTTAATATCTTATTCCTCTTTCATTAAGCTTCTTTAATTGGTTAATCAACACATGCTTAGTAACTCAACCATAGTCATTTAAAAGATCTTTTTGGATCACGTATAAACCACCCTAATCAGGACATCATGTCCTTAGGGGGTGGACTATTCAACTTGATTGGGCTAATAACTATACCCCAGGAGAATATCATTCATGAACCATTTTTCTAATCGGACCACAACCTATGCCTTAAGAAAATACCAGTCCATGATACATGAACAATCTGTCAACATGGACCATTCTCCACATGGAGAATGTCCTTCCAACAGTAGACTGACTATCCATCTAGATATAAACCATAACCAACACTAGTGGTAGTATCCATCACAATCAAATAATAGAATGAAATTGTTTTAATGCCATCCAATAGAACACAATTGTGTCTATCCATAACAATACACAACTACTATCTAGTGGTACAAAACCACTCATAGTAGCACACATCTACTAACCAATGAAACATAGTCACTATGAGTGGATGAAATCCACCACAATAGCATAAAATTGTTGTCTAGAGACATAAATTCTCTGCAAAAATCATATCATCTTATATCAACCTGCATAACAATATCATGATACAAACTCAATCATCTGGGCCATTCTTCCACTCACATCTATGAGATCTGGAAGAGCATGTGCCCTCAACAAGTAAAACATTATCCATGGGATATATGGACTATTCTTCAGAAGAACATAATAGTAATTGTCATTGAATTCTAAGCCTCGACCATTAACCTAACTGGGCCATTCCTCTAGCACTAACCGGAGTGAAGCCTCGAGAGAACGAGTCTACCCTAGGGAATGACTTTATGGACCATTTCCTAATGGAAATGATTTTCCTACACCAACCTCCTATAATGGACCATTCTTTTAAACTTCTCACAATTTTGAACTTCGAAAGAATGACTTCCCAGAGAGGTGGACCATTCTACTTGACCACTACTAAGAGTGAATGTCAAGAAGAATGGATATCCTATACCATTCCCCCACACTAGCCACAAGGGGAATCATTGTCTTTGGTACATCAAAAATCTATCAGACCATTTTCATTACGAAAATGATAGTTTGATCTAGCCCACTTTCCAAAATGAAAAATTCATGTCCATCAGAAATCATGGGCCACTTTCCGGACTAGAAGGTGATTGCCCAATATGGACCATTTTCCAAATTGGAAAATGCATGTTTGTCAGAAATCTTGGGCCACTTTCTAGACTGGAAGGTGACTTCCCAACCTGGACCATTTGTTGAACTAGAAAATGACTTCCCATAAATCAATAACATATTAGTACTCCTTCCCAACCTAGGAGTAACTCTTCCTTTTCTAATAAGGAAGTCATCTCCATGAGTACCAGCTTGTCCCTTAAGTACACAAAATTTTCATCTTGGAGAGAGGATTTACCAAAATATCTTTTATCTTCCCAACTATGAAGATATACTAGAGAACCACTTCTCCCCTATGGACTCTATCATGGAAAAAATAATACTCGATATCAATCTGCTTTGTCCTATCATGGAACACATGGTTCTCTGAAAGATTCAAACAAATTTGATTATCATAATATATCACGGTCGAATACAACACCTGATCAAAAAATATAGAAACCATTTTATAAAGCCACATTGTTTCCGTACAAGAATAAAAATATGCAATATACTCAACTTTTGCAATGTTGAGTGCAATAGACTTATGTTTCCTTATATCCTATGACATCATGGAAAATCTCAAACTGAAACATATCCAAGTAGCACTTCTTATGTCATATGCACTCCCTACCCAATATGAATCGATAAATCCATGTAATTGTATATCATAACTCAAACATCCCACAAAGACATTTCAAGGCATGCTTTGAAATTAATCAATTTTTGATGGCTAGGTTCCACCTGGAACTATTTTCACAAAAAAAAAAATATCCGACTAAGTGTTTTCCAAATATATTAATGAGCCATTCAATTGTCGATACAGGGACAGGTCTACTGGATCAAAGTCTCTCATCTTCTTCATATCTGTCATCATGGGGTTTTTCCATGGATTTGCAATCCATCATCCAAGACTTCTTGAAGAACCATTTAAATACACTTCCTCTATCATAGGAATTTTTCACCATGCTTATGTTGTACATGAGAGGATTTGCAGTAGGTTTCTTGAATCCATACAAGTTATTCTTCTATTCTCATATATGGGTCGCTTTATGGTATACCTCAAAACCTTGAGGTTGTTCTATGTTCTTCTTCTTGAATTGATCTGTTGAGAAGAATAGTGTTTACATCCATTTGATGTAAACTCCAACCCATGGATACTGCAAGAGATATAATGGCTCAGGTAGAGGTATATCTGGTTACTGGAACAAGTTGTCATCATAGTGTTCTCCCTCCTTCAGGGAGAACCCTATAGCCATGAGTCTCACCTTGTATCTATAAATGCTTAAGTATTTTTCACAAGTTATCATGTGCATTGTTCGTCATCACAACTTTCTTCCATTCCTTCTTCTTGACTGCTTCTAGTGGGTTCAAACTGGTTCAAATGGTTGTTCCAAATTTTATTTCTTTCTTGGAATCATCATGTTCTTCCTCATGTTTCTCTTTAATGTTGGATTCCATGGAATCTTCTATATAGTACATGCCCTTCTTTCCTGAAGGATCCAAATTTTTCCTTCTGTCATAGGAACATGAATGTAGATGGACAACCAATGATATTCAAGGCTTATTTTTGAAGAAGACTTCTTCTAGAGTCAAGATGAACATGTGATGCTTATCATGGCTGCTAATTCCAATGAAGAATGCAGATATATAGTTCATGGTATTCACAGTTTCTTTAATGAATCATATCGTTGGGGATTAGATCCCCCGTAATCCCAACTTCATTCCTGAATGAGAAATATGCATGCTTTTCTTCTGTAATTCTATGATTAGCACCCTCCATTTAAGAGATTCCATGCTTCCATATACTACATCTCTCTTTGATTTCTGCAAAGTGTCACAAGCCTATTCTGGTTTCCTTTTGATTCTTGACTTCCTTCGATTCTGACTCCTCTGAGTCTCTTTAAGTTTGTTTCTATCTATTTTGATTGTTTCTCATCTGGTAGTTGTGTCATCCTTGTAAACTTCATCTATGACAACTTCTTCAAGGATTGTTCATCAAACATATTTCACAAGGGTACCTACCCAGAATACGAACAACAAGAGAAAACAGTAAATATATATCTACAAGAGATGTTAGTTTGTCTTGCGAACAAGTATAATAAGCATCTATATCAATAG
Organism: Picea engelmannii; assembly: GCA_009831015.1. Classification (NCBI taxonomy): domain Eukaryota; kingdom Viridiplantae; phylum Streptophyta; class Pinopsida; order Pinales; family Pinaceae; genus Picea; species Picea engelmannii. The sequence goes on from ML779263.1 coordinate 434,179, forward strand.
TATTCATATGTATTCAAGTATTCATTGCACCTATCCATAATAGAACCTTTCAAAGAATGATTTATAAATTTTTAATGTAGCAACTATCACCCTTGATATATATAAATTTGAAGCTTAACAATTTAATCAAATATGGAACCTGAAGCCTCAACTGTTATGGAGGGTCTGCTTGCTCTTCGGAATGCACTGAAAATAATACTACAACTTGGACAAGGTTTCTAGTACTTTCCCTGCAAACACACTCATGTTTTTCTAGATGATATAACTTAGGTAACATATACAAGTGCATACCCTTGAAATCTTGTAGCATCATCCATCTTGTCTTCCAATCTAAAACTAGATACCATCTTGACAAGAATATATTAGAAACTCAATCAGAAGATTCAATTATTAGAACAATCTAAAAACCTTAAAATTGAAACTTTGACCAGAATTCAACCTTTGACTTTGACTTTTACAAGTCAACCTTTGACTTTGACCAATCAATATTTGACTTTTGACTTTGACCAAAAATTCAAACCTGATGTTTTTGTTAGCTGAGAGTACCAAGAGGTGTGCTGGGCTAGGGAACACAAGGATGTCAAGGAATTAGGTCAAACATTTCATCATAAGTGATCGAACACAAGGGTTAGGGTTTGTTGCAACTGCATAATAAACAAGCCTAGCTGCAACTATAACTGGTGCCACAATGATCTTAACAAATAACTTCCCAATCTATATTCCAATGGTTAGAATTTCTGAAGATAGTTTGGGCCCATAACCTGTTAGAAATAAAGAGATGTGCTCATTTTTCCATATATAATATAGAAATATTGTCACCCAACCATAGGCACAAAGACACCCCCAAGCACCTTTAACCTTGACAGATAGAATAATTCCGAAAGAAAACCTTAAAACCAATAGCCAACCAAGATAGAATATATCTCTCCAAGTATAGCATACCAAGCAAAGAATCCAAACCATAACCAAGTTAGAAATTCCAAACCATAACCAAGTAGAAATTCCAACCATAACGAAAAGCCGAAATCCCAGTTGCAGTAGCTGCATCTGCACTCCCTCTCCAAACTTGCACACCTTTAGTCTTATGCAATTGTGAGAGTGTGAATGAAAAATGAGCTCTAACACCCTCTTATTTATAGTCTCTTTGTCACCTTTCTAGGCCGACTTATTATTTTAGTGGTTAACACTTAAATATTAATTCTTTTATTGAGCCGACATGTCTTCTAAGGTTTCTACACATCTGTTTATGGTTTCTCTTACTTCCTGGAATATTCTAGTCTCATCAAAGGTTACACATTGAGGTTAATACCTCCCTCAACTACCATAATATTAGCATCTGCATCTATTTTACCTTCAAATACATGAATATAAAAATTAACTTGTACCTTGAAAGGAGAGGTGCCTCCAAAGTGGTTGCTTGATAAAGACGTTCTTGCTATTATGGGTAGGAGTTGAAGGATGTGGGAAAAATTCTCCATCATTTCATCCCTTTTTCATTTGAGAGCTTGCTCAAGAAATATATTAATAGAATCTTTTTCTCCATCGCTTTTGTTTTCTTCCACCATGGATATTGTCTTGGGTGTGTGAGAGCGATTTTCCTCAAGAGAGACAAGTTTGAGACCCAACTTGATATACCTAGACGTTGTCGGGGACATGCACTGAAAAACAATCAAGAGACTCCTGCTCTGATAACATTGATCTAGATTATTTTCGGCAGGAAATGAGAGAGGAGATATAATAAACAAATGTAAAGAGATATATCAGATATCCAATAATATAACAGAGATATAGAAAAGGTATAACAATAAACACAAAGATACAATAATACACAATTTCTATTAATGAGTGAAATATACAAAACTCTAAAATACAAAGTGAATGAACTCACTAGAATGGTGGCATCTTATCTCAGAGAAGATATGTGACATTTACACTCATTCACAATAAGATGATCGTTACAATGAGGCTCCAAAGGCCTTTTTAACATAAAAAAAATACAAAACCCGAACCCTAGAAGATGAAAATCCAAGAATTTGGTGGACCCTGTTTCGGGTACTTGGGTGTATCAACTTGTCGGGAGCGTAACTTTGGCATATGATCTCTGTTTGGGGCGCACAATAGATCGTTGGAAATGTGTCAACAAGGATATTCATTTTCGGGACTCAATCATTGCCTTTGACTATCATTGAGGTGCCCTATCATGAAAAAAATTTGTTTAGGCCCTCAAAATGGCCCCGAAAGTTTGGAGCTGTTAAAAATAGTAATTTGCCAACAAACTATTTTTAGCTAGTTGGAATAGGTGGGTGGAAATCGATGTCCACCTGGATCAAATAAGGTGGAATATTTATTATCCAATTAGGGAGTCTCCAATCCTTCATTTCACAGGGATAGTGGTTGGTTGTTGACTAAAGATGATCATCTAGCTCATCTTTGTTCATGCTTATCTTAGAAAGATTGGAATCACTTGAATTAGTGTTAGATGGAAAACAAAGCTGATAGGAAGTGTCAGGTGGCAGGGCGATGGGATAGGAGGTCCTTACGTAGGTTGTCTTGTCCAAAAAACCTCCTTCCACTACCTACATAATCCACACAACTCATACTTCACATGAAATCAAAGTTATAGAAGCAAGCACATCAAGAAATGAAGGAGAGAATTAAATATGAGAAGTGGAAGCATACATTAGGTTAGCTCAAACCACTATGAATGATGATGTATAAGTCAATGGCCGAGGGTGAATGGGACAACCATGTAATCAATATCATCATGGTTGTGTAAGGGAAGGATTTATAGCAGGAGGTTAGATAGATGTAAGTTTTAATTTGGGGGATTTCGCAGTTGTTCTTTGTTTTTCAGACCGGACGTATTTTGTGGAGAGTGTAGTGGATATTGAGGGGACTAAATCCTATCCATCCACAATGATTTTTCATAGGAAGAATTATATGTGTAAGGAGAAGAATATGAGGGTTATCATGGTCGCTAAAGAAGATATAAGAAATTACAAGGAAGGGGTTGACCTGCAAGATAGGAAAGCAATACAGGCCCTATAGAATGAAGTGCAAGATAGATAAGTGTGCATGGATAATAAATAGGTGGAAAAACAGGTGGGCGATTTGGTCCTTGGCCTAGGATGAACCTAGAATAAGGAAACATAATTCTTCAGAATAGTTGAATTATATTGGCATGTGAATATTATGGTTGCTCAGGGCAGGGCAACTCTCGAGAAAGATATTCATAATATATATTAAAGAATGGAGACATTAGAACAATAGTCCATCATGCTCATCACTATGGTTTCATGTCTAGTAAATAAGTAGGGAGGGGTCTTTCATATTTCCAAATCAAAGGATGCTCCGTCCAAGGCCCAACCAAAGAAGCCACCCTTTGCAGCTCCCCAAGTTCAAGTGATTGATGAATAATGCAATCTTCATAGGTTAGGATATTTATATTCCATGATTTGTTTTTTGTTTTATGGTCTCATATTCCTCAGTTCAGACTGGTTAGCATTATCTTTTCAAACAAAGTATGGTATTAAAGATATCTTGGGTAGTTTTGTTAGCTGGCTTGGATTCCCTCTGGGCAAGATAGCAAACATTGGGTCAGTTTTTACACACAATCTTATGGCTGATATAGCTATATACATGTACATTTTCCCTCTTTATAAATAGATATTCCCAGCTTACCTCAAAAAAGAAAAGTGTAACAATTACATATTGGTTGAAATTTGATGATTGTGGACATTCATTGTCTCAATTTGTATGAAAATAGGTATTTTATTCATACATAATAAAATGAATTTATTATTTTATTGTATTGTCGAATGTTGTAAAATGTTGTGTTGCTCATTAATTAATATGTGGATGATTTACATTTTTACGAATCACAAAGGTGTAATCCATTGGATAACACATTAATGAAATCATTATATCAAAATGCAATAACAAAAATATAAAAAAATATTTGATTTTGAGATAATTAATTGAAAATTTGTAAAAATAAAATTAATTAAAAGATATACATATCAATGCAGTGTATTCTTATGAAGTCTCTAAATGGTGCATGTCATAAAATAGAAAGTGGTGTGTTTTAAAGATTAATAGACACTACTAGCCATTAATTACACTGAAGGCGTTCTTTTAAGATATAGTCTCTCTACTAGACTTTTTTGTTTGTCCACCTCCAATAAAGAGATATCATATGTCCCTACATATTTTTTCCATATATCTGGGGGGGGAATCCCCGCCATTGTACCCTGTGTTTTGTCCCTACACTACATTTAATGGAAGGCACGGTCCAATTGTTTTAATCACTTATGCTATAAATTGTGAGTTGTCTGTGCACTACATTTAATGGAATTTCGTTGTATGTGAGCTATCCCTACACTACATTTAATGGAAAGAACCACCTATATTCATTTTGTTTTAATTGGTCAACAATTCACATCAATGAATGAGCTAGCAGCAGGTGAGGATCGAACGTAGCCACTGGCAAGTCGGTTCTATAGAATTCCACCATTTATATATAGAAGGATGCTTGAATATACAGGTTGGTTCTATAGTATTACCTAGAAGGATGATTGAATATAGAGAAGAATACTTTATTATCATTCTTAACTCTCTCTTCATTCCTAATCCCTTCTTTCATGCTCAGTTGATGGATTCCAAGTGGTCTGAACCTAGATTGGTTGAAAAAAATTGAAGGATATTCAATATCCAGATGATGATTTATGCCATTCTATAATTAAGTGTTTGTGATCAATGCATTAAAAACAAAATAATTGATGTATTATTAATGAATACAACCAAGCTAATCAAATAAGTGCATCAACAACTTGTAACATTGCAGGCACTTACCATCCTCCAAATGGTCGTACACCACCTGAAATGTTCTCTAATATGTTCCAAAGCCTTATGTCCTTGAGGTAAGAAATCCATCTTGTTATTTCCTGTAATTAGATGTTTTATGTTTGCATCAAGTACATCCATGTCGATTATCTCTGTGCTAAATCTAACTAGAAAAATAAAAACAGAGTTTGTTCAATTCTTGTACACACTATATCATTTCCTTATTGAATTAGAAAGAGAAAAATACTTGAAGCAACCTCATTACCTCATTTTTTATTTCCTTTTAATAGTAGTCAAATATATGGACATGTGAAGTTTTTTTTTTCATTTTTGTTAAAATTGAACTTAATTGTGGAAGATATGGATATGAGAAACATAAGTAAATGAGACAGCTCTATATATGGAAAAATAATTAAATCCATCATTACCTCCAAATTGTTGATTGAATTTCTCCATCTCAACCAGGGTAGAACTAGACCCCATTCCATAAAGCCTTGTGGTATTCCCTCTTGTGAAATTTCAAGATTTTTCTATTATTTAACCTCCTCTCTAGCTTTTGCTCATCAAATGACAATATTTTTCTGCTCATGACATTGTAGATCTATTTTTTTTTTTTTTAAACATAATCAAAAAATTTGTAGAGTCGAATGCAAATGTTTCCATGAAGAAGGAGTTTTCATATTGGGCAAGTGTCGCTCTGTCATCTACTAGAACCCATCTTGACTCTCTTGCAAAATGAAAATTAAAAAAAAAATTAGAAAATCCAGTACCATAACGATAAAACACCGACAAAAATAGAAACAACCATATAGAAAATATTTCACAAAGTGAAAAGATTTCACCAATAAAGTGCTACTAAAAACTAGAAAACTTAAAAAATCATGCTATAAAATAGTAAACATAAAAATTTATACTGTAAAAATGGTATCCTTTTACCATGAACAATAGAAAAATTAGGTTCTACCAAACTACCATTTGTAACATCACCCCAAACCAAATATTTTTTTCTTTTAAAACCTTGTACATTGGAAGCTAAAATTGTACTGCTAGTCATCATTTCAACAATACTATAGTTGTTAGTGTGGTTTGGAACCAAGGTGAACAACACTACTCTTTAAGTATGTCCATTTTCTTTTCAAATGACATGTTAAAGTCTCAAGCAACTACACTCGTCAAAGTATCTACACAAACTCCAAGGTATACATGCAATTAGTTTTTTTATAATGGAAATAAATATGAGTTACCTCATTAATCCATCTAACTCATATATTTATTTCCAATGTCGAGGGACTTATTCGTATTATGACTTCTTCCAGGTTATATTTTTCAAATTGAAGTGGTTCACACTTATATATATATATATATATATATATATATATATATATATATATATATATATATATATATATATATATATATATACCCAGTGTTGTTATACAGAGTTGCTATGCTTAGCACCAACACTTACCTATCATTTATTTTTACCAAACTTAAGTGTGGATAAAGGTATATAAATATCGTTCTAAGGCTATAACCCACTTCATACAAGGATAACTAGCTTACCCTTCTTAAATATCTCTATCCTAGTTCACCTCCACTATACTTATAAGACCCACGAAGGCTTATAATTTCACTATATTCCCAACTCATGGTGATCATGGCTACTATCATACCCACAATAATTTAGAGTTGTAGCAAATTCCTTGTCTAAAAGGCATGTAGATCACACCGACCCCCATCATAAACAAAGGCATACCATCCACCTACCCTATTATTTCCATGTTATCACCTCCATTGTTACAGTGACCTACTCCACTCACACCCAACTCTTCCTAAGGACCAGTGGCCTCATATTAGTGTAGAGGATTGACATCAGTTGCAGTAAGCGTTGAAACTAGCATTGGCTCTATATTGTGGCATTCAATTAAAACCAAAACAATCTCCAACACTTTGTTGGCATCCTCCAGATTAGAAAACCTTTTAGGGTTTCACTTTTTGTAGACAACCCCTATCATTCTCCTTCCTAAAATATTATCATGGCTAGTGGAAGCAGAGTGTTAACATTTTCTCTATGCCAACAATACCGAGAGTTACTTTTTTTTCAACAGTTCTTTGATATCAACAATTATTTCTTTTCTCCTAGAAACTCATGATTATAATTGTATATTTTGGGGTTATTGATATTCGCCTATATTACCTTTTATTTGTAGGGTAATCCCAAGGCCTATCCATAGGGAGAGCTCGCCTCCCTGGTAATTTCTAGACTCATTACCAAGACAACTATTCACCACAACCTCGTGATTGTTTTCACTCTCTTCTAGGGAGTGTTGTTAGCTAGCGAATGCTTGTTATGCTCTGTCCTCTTACCTAGTATCACTCCTTCGAAACCATTCAGGTATGTTTATTGTGCTTACCCCGAACTTTGCTTTAAAAGGGTTTTATTATCAATTTATCTCAAGTAGTTTTTTAAATAAAATAAAATAAAATTAATATTTACATAAATATTTTTCACCATCAATTATCTATGATTATCAAAATGTTACTCAAAGTTTTTCCCAATATCGTAATTCAATAATCAAAATCACTAAAGATTATTCAAATATTTAAATTGGAGGGATATTACATCATTCCCCCCTTGAACTAAACACTATCCTTACTGTTCCAATCAAGTATCCCAACCTTGGAACAAAAATGTTGGTCGTAAATTTTTTATAAAACAATAAGAAAAAATAATTTACATATGAATTGCTAACAAAATTTCACCCAACAATGTCAATTTGGTAGAGTTAACTACAAGAATCAAACTTAACTACAAGAGATTACAATGGTAAATTGAAATATTTGACTACCAACCATTTTTTCATTCTCAATTACTCATGGTGTAAGAATTTGTATAAATTGTATTAAAGATGTGATTAATTATACTTATTATTGTGGGTCTCCGATTTGAATTTTAGATGTTGTGATAGACAGGAAATTATCTTGTTTGGTGTTGTTGTGGAATCCTCCACCTGTCTAAGGGAATGATATAATGTATAATTCGAAGGAAACGACTCCCTAAATCTATTTCCTCTAATGAATGTGTTCACAAAGATTTTATAAAAGCATTTTATAATATGTTCCATCATAAAATTAAAAGAAATGATTTTTTTTCTCTTCAATTTTCATGATCCCTGAAAATTAATCATCATTATAATAATAATAATAATAATATAATATTTGTTTTTCATATATTTTCATTTAATATTATTGATTGGACCTTTTCGACATCTTTTAATAATCATATAAACTTCATATATATATATATATATATATATATATATATATATATATATATATCATTTTCAAATTTCAAATAAATAAATTAAAATATAAAAATTAATTTAAAATATTATATATAGTAAAATTTTAAAAATAATTATAATAAATATATTATTTATGAAAACAAATTTTACATTGTCTTTTTAATAGATTTTTATTTCTAAACTATTTGAAAACTAGTACATCAGAAAATGGAAACAAATTTTATGTTGCTTGACTTTTGAGACAAACTTTCTAAAAATATATTCAAATATCCTTTATATAATAAAAAAATGCCCTTTATAGACGAAACATGACTGGGAAAAGAAGGAACTAGAATTGTGTTCACGTTCTAGGGTTTGATGTGTCGTTTGCATCCAAGCCCTGACAACTTTAGACTCTCCCTGCATAAATATGTCGTTGTCACAACTGTTGCAGCATCTAACACAACAAAATGAACTGAGAGGGAGGGGTTAAAGCCCCCTCTTATCAAAACCCCCACTGCACCTTCGCGGTGAATTTATTCAAGATGAATAATGCTCGGGGAAATGAATGGAAATGGAATTTGAAGCATCTCTCGACTAGGAGCCAAGGAAATGCATCCCCTAGGAACCAATAACACCAAAATATGTGATAAAATCTACCAGGGTTGGATAACACACCCAATTCATGAAGGATCATGCCTTGATCAAGAAATTTTTAGAGCTTTGGCCCTCTAAAAGAGACCTCGCATGATGGATCAAAACTTGGTGGAACCAAAAAGGAGATTATGATCTTTAGATAAGCTCGAATGGATTCTTCATGGTTATATTTTATAACCCAGAGGACAAAGACCATATTTTTGAAAATGGTCCCTACTTCTACAACTCGGCATGACTCTATCTTTTTTTTTGGATTGATCTCTTCTTCCTAGAGAAGGAGGAATTCTCCTTTTCCTCAATATGGATCCGTCTCTACTCTTTACCCCAAGAGTTTTGGCTTGAAGAAATCCTAATGGGTATGGGCAATATGTTAAATCATGAGAGGCCACCAAACAAAGGAGATACACATTGTATGCTCGCATCTATGTATACATTAACATCTCCAAGGCCTTTCTTGGATCAGCCACCATGGAATACCAAGATGAAGAATGGATCCAGACTATTGAATATGAACACATTCCTTTTCATTGCAGTAATTATCACAAACATGGGCATCTCTTCAAGGATTTACATCTCAATTCTCCAAGACCACCAATCATAGAAGAGAAACATAAATATGGATTCACGCAATTTCTAGGCTGCAAGAAACAACCTCTGAAAAAACCAACTAGAATAGCGGTCGAAGGAACTTCAAAAACAAATTCTTTGATTCGATCAACAATCTACGAGAGGCAGAAGATATCGAGAATCCTCACAAATCATTGGACATGCAAAATGAAAAAGGAAAGGTGAAACAAGGCCAAGATCCAGTTCTTGAACAAGTCATGAATCTTGACTCCCAATCCCTAACAATGAAAGGAAATAAATATGAGGAAGAAGGAGATATTATAATACAAATGGACGGGCAACAACTAGAAGACATAGATCTATAAAAACTAGAGGAATCCCTCAATAAACAGGATCTGCAAACTATACCATTCGAGCAACTCGGGAAGGTCCATAATATTTTCTTAGATTCCACAGCAGGAACCACATCTAGGCTATGCATTCACCTAGATCCAAATCCAGATCCTAGAAGGAACCCTAAAAAGAGAAAAATACAAGGATGAAAGACTACTCAACAATTGATTAAGGAAGCAGGTAAGTACATGATCAACTAGGGGAAGATCCAATGTCTCACCGAGAGTTTCTTGTCCCCCCCACACAAATATTTATGATGAATATCATTACTTGGAATATTAGAGGCCTAAATGGAAGAGAGAAACAAACAATTCTTTACAATTGTCTTAATTATGAGGAACTAGACATTTTCCTATTACAAGAAACTAAATGTGCAAGTGAAATAGCATAAGAACTATTCAAAAGATGTTGGCATCATTGAAACTTTGTGTACACTAACTCAAAAGGGGCTACATGAGGTCTAGCCATCCTATGGAACCCTACCACAATCATTGTTGACCAAGCCCTCTCCACTCTCAGTACTCTCATAGCTCATTATCAGGCCATTGTCTCTGGCAAAGATGGAGTAATCATGAATGCCCATGGTCCTCAGAGCATCCAAGAGAAATATAATTCCCACAATAGCATATCCTATCTAGAATAACTAGTAGGTTGTAAGCACTGGATCATAGGATGTGGCCATAATGTCATTCTCAATCTAGAAGAAAACAAAGGGGGAACAAAGTGTCTAGACCAAGACAACATCAAAATGAGGGACCTAACTGATCACCTCAGATTGGTCCAACAAGTGTACAAGATCCTAGAAAATAGCATGCATGCTGGACCACTTTCTAATCTCAAAAAACCTAATGCTGGAAGGAACCTTGGTGGAAGCCACTATCCTCCAAAAGTCGGGGTCAGATCACTGGCGAGTCCAACTTTGGATGGACGTGATATCTACTCCTAAATTCAAAACCTTTAGGTTTCAAAAATTCTAGTTAAGACATCCATAATTTCTTGAGCTATCCCGTACTTGGTGGGACGATGCATAAATCACACATCGAAAAAAGATGTACTAATTTCAATAGTGGTTAAAACATTTCAAGCAACAACTTCATCATTGGAATAAGAATGTCTTTAACAACATATTTCAAGCGAAACAATACCTCGAGAAACGACTAGAGGATATTCAACGGGAGACAATACTATAAATTCACACGAAATCCCTACAACAGGAGGAAGAATGCCTAAGGAAGTAGCTTGAAAAATGACGCAAACAAAAGAAACTTTTATGGAAAAAGAAATCTTGTGTAAAATGGCTCAAGGAGGGAGAAATGAACACCAAGTTCTTTCATCGATCCATGATCCACAAATGTTACATCAATCACATCACAAAACTCGAATATGCTCAAAGTAACACAATTTTGGACCATGAAGAAATAGAAACATAGCTAGTAAATTATTACAGGCAGCTCGTCTCAGAACCAACCATTGATAGAACTCTATTTATTAATCACATAACTAAACATATTCCATCTCTAATCACACTTGAAAAGAATCAGGCCTTGATGAGACCTATTTCATAGGAAGAGGTGGATCAAATAGTCAAGTACATGCCCCTAGGATAATCCCCTAGGCCAGATGGATTCACCACAAATTTCTTTCACCACTGCTGGCCAATGAGCTAAGAAGAGATTTGGAAATTGGTAGAGGAATCCTGAACTTTAGGCCAATTTCTTCCTGCCCTAAATTCCATGTTTCTCACTCTCATACCCAAGGAGGAATGAGTTACTAACCCAAACAACTTCATTCCTATAGCGCTCTACAATGGCATCTACAAAATCATCACCAAGGTCATTTTTATATGACTCAAACCTGTTCTCCCCTTCATCATATCCAAGGAACAATCCGACTATGTGGAGGGTCGGAAAATCATGGAAAATTTCATTCTGGTTCATGAGGTCATCCACTCGCTCAAGACTACACGAAAACAAGGTATGCTTATCAAACTTGACCTCTCAAAGGATTTTGATCGACTAACTTGGAACTATATAAATTCTCTCCTTTTGGCCTTTGGATTCATCAATGATTGGATATCTTGGATAATGAAACTCACCTCCTCCACCTTTTTTTCCGTTCTTGTTAACATCGTTCCCTCACAAAACTTCTCCCCTACTTGAGGCATTAGACAAGGGGACGCCCTCTACCCTTTTATTTTTATCATCATGGCTGAAGTCCTAGAACATTACATCAAAGCCTGAATTCTTGATGACTCCCTTCAAGGTCTCCATCGACATGGGATGCAACATGTTTCCTCCCATAACCTGTTTGTTGATGACACCATGCTCATGAATTCTCCCACCACCCAGGAAGCCAGTAAGCTCAAAACCATCCTCAATGAATTTAGTGAGGCCTATGGCACTTCATTCAACTTGGAAAAATCACAACTCTTCTTCTTCAAGACTTCCCTTGCAATCCATCTCCACATCTCTCGCCTTCTAAGAATACCAATAAGGTCCGTTTTGTCCCATTACTTGGGACTCTCACATTCAAAATTGACTACTTGTAATATCTCTTAGGACTCCCTTATCCTCTCAATATCCAATTTCTTAAGAAATTGGACCTTCAGATCCCTCAAACTCCTTGCGAGACTTATCCTCTTGAATTATGTCCTTCAAGTTATCCCTACCTACATGTTCTTTACCCTGACTGCACCACAAACAATCATCAAAAGTATAAGGAACCTACAAAGTAACTTCCTCTCGCATGGACACGATCCTAGAAAAAAATGGTCCTTAGTCAGTTCGGACAAAGTTTGCAAACCAAAATCCTTAGGTAGACTAGGCCTTCGCGACCCAGGAAAGATAAATAAAACCATGGGGGAAAATATTTGGTGGTGTTGGCTCAAATATCCGAATGAACTATGGGCTAGAATATGGAAGAACAAATACACTTCACACACCCCACACACACATCTCATTTGGCTGGAAGATCATTTACAAGGCTCTAACATATGGAATCCAACTTGGAAAAATCGACCACTCATACAGGCTCATTGATCCAAAATGGATCCAAGAAGGCCAAAATTTCAAAGTTCTCAGAATCAGACATAACCAACGCCATTGTGTAGTACTCACCGTGTCGATTTTAGCCATAGATTTTTTTTCCAAAAATGGACACTGTATGCCAAAGTTGTCGCATTCTAAATTTTTTCCCAAACATGTGAAAAGTCAAAGTCAAAAAGTGAAAGTCAACTAATGATGTTAGAAGTATGGCCAATGATGTAAGAAGTGATGTGGCATCATGAAATTAGTAGTGATGTGGAATATGATGTAATCAGTGACGTTGAAAATGACAGCAGCATGATGTCATGATCACATCAACATGCTGACATCACAACACCATGAGATGACATGTGTGAGGTGGATTCTACATTTTTAGGTGTTCATGTTGCGATGATGTGGACCGTACGGACTGACACGTGGAAATTCATATGGTGATGTGGTACGTTTTGGCTGGCTGACGTGGTCGTACAATGACGCACAACTCATCTGGATGACAAGTGGCAGGTTTTGGTTGGCTCACGTGGTCGTATGTATGACATGTGGAATCTGACTAGGCAGGCTATCGTGGCCATATAGATGACACGTGGAAGTTGACTGTGAAGGGTGATGTGGCTCGGGCCAATGATGAGGTGACACATGGCCCAATGAGGAGGCACCACGTGGCACATTCTCGAAGGTCAAGTGGTTTGGTAGTTCTGCCAAATCTGGTGGGAATCCTCCAAATCTGGAAAAATCATGCTAAGTTTGGCTATCTGTCACTAAGTTTGGCTAACTATAACTAACTTTGGTGAAGTCTGGCTTATTTAGACAGGTAGTAAAATCGAGAAAAAAAAAATGGAACAGAACTCGAGAATGTATGGATTGTATGGATCTGACAGGGCACAACATTGGGATTCGTGTCAAGGGGAGGTCCCGAGGATTTGTTCAGACGCAGGTCGAATTTATACTCAAAATTTGAATAATTTCGAGGGGAATTTGAATATGGATCATGTTTTTTCATATGAGTAGTTGAGCATAACATTCCTCTAGAGCCCAATATGTCGAGCCAAACATAGCCGAGTTCATACTCAAAAGTTTCAAAATTACCTGTTGCAGCCATTGGTGATGTTTGTTTCTGTCCAAAAGTTGCATATATGAAAGGTTTTTTCATGAGATATTATGTAAGCCTTCTTGGTATTTTTTTTAATCATTAAGGATTAATAAGAATCCCCCTGCTGAAAAGAAAGGCCCAGAGATGTAGAGAAATTTGTGCCAAGCTCTGTTAACAATATTTGGCATTAGGGTTTGTTGTTCTTGATGTTTATTTTATTTTTTGCATTCTTTATGATCGCTATAACATTCATTCACTAAAATATCCTTCTTCTCTTAATTCCTAAATGGTAAATCAAATCATGCATAACTTAACCATAGTCTTTAAAAGATCAATTTCAGATCAAGTGGTATCAGAGCAGGTTGACAGTTGGTTGTTTGAGTTTGCATGATTACCAGGGAAAATCTATGCTGTGGTGAAGGAGAGCTTGTAGAAGGAGATCCATAGATTGGATCAAGAAAGAGGACATCTCAAAGTGAGAATACGGCATCAGAAGAAGGACTTTCTCAAAATGAAAGAGAGTTTCAAAGAAATTTATTTTCCATGTTAGAAATGGTAAAAGTGTTGTATCATGATTACTTGGAACATAAGGGACCGATTCAACGGGAATATTCAAAGAAAGCCAAAAGTGAAGAAGGAGATTACCCTCCAAAATATCCTACTTCACCTCCTTAATCTCCATCATCTAATTCTTCTTCAAGTACAAGTTCATATACTTATTCTTCAAGAAAACATTCTCATAAACATAAGCATTATATGCCATTACTTAAACTTGATGTGAAATTTGTTATTCCTATTTATGATGGAAAATTTAGTGCTGAGAAACTTGATAATAGGGTTAGACATATGGAGGTATATTGTAGTGTGCAACAAATCGAAGATGAGGCAACCAAAATCAGATTGACATCACTTCATCTTGAAGGCACAACTCTGATATGGCGGCAAAGTAAAATGCAACATGGAACTTAACAAGTTGGTGAGATTTTTCCATCATGGCATGATTTTGTTTCCGCACTTAGAAAATAGTTCTATCCATTCGGATATAAGGAAAATGATTTAATTGAATGGAAAAGTCTTAATTTAAGAAAAGGAGAATGGATGCAGGAATATACACATGAATTTCGTAAGATGGCTTTGATGTTAGATGTTCCATTGAGTACACAAGAAACTCTTATGAGGTATATAGGAGGTTTTCCTACTTATATTCGTAATGTTGTATCTATGTTTGGACCTAATAATATTGATGAGGTTTTTGTTCAAGCAACATATATTGAAGAAGGAAAAACTGGAGTTAGTGTATCAGGGGAATCATCTTCAAAGAAAGGTGGAAAATTCAAAGGGAACGAGAAGAAAGAAAATCCAATGATAGTGAAGGAAAAGAATCTCTCTTGCAAGCATTGCAAGAAAGAATGGAAAAATGATGAGCATTGTTGGCAATTACACCCAAAGAAGAGATTGAAGTGGTTTAAAGAGAGGAAAAGGAGCCAAAAAGTTGCAATAGCAACACAACCAACATACTTCCGATCAGATTCAGGTGATGAGTCTAATATTACAACAAATGGTTGGAGAGGTGAAATTGGTGATGGTTTTGATTCAATAAGTAAATTAATTCATATAAGGGCCATTATGAAACATACTAAGATCGATACATTGATAGATAATGGATCTCAATCTAACTTAATTTCAGAAGAAGTGGTTAAGAAATTGGGATTAAACACTAAGATGCATCACAAACCGTATTCACTAAATTGTATAAGCAAAGATTACAAATTTCCCATAACAAAGAAATGTTTCATAATGTTTGAAATTACATCTAAGTATGTGGATGAAGTAACATGTGATTTGGTGATGCTAGAAACATGTGGAATGGTCTTAGGAAAACCTTATTTATATGATCGCAAAGAAATATTCTACAGGGATCAAAATCAATATCACTTGTTTAAGAAGGGCAAAGAATATGTTGTACATGCTCATCACATAAAAGCAAATCAATATCTTCTAACAAAGGAACAATTAAAGAAGGCAGAGTATGCAAGAAATACACCTATAATTGTGCCAAGTAAAGCAGTTGATATTAAGCATGAACATGAGAGGGTTGTATGATGGGAGTTCAATCGTACTTTGCTTCAAGATAACTTGATTTCGTGCAAGCAACCTCAAACATATTGGTTCAGTTTGAGTCATATTTATGATGTTATCATTGCTAATGTTTTCTACATGGATGGTAGTGAATTTAGTAAGATGTGAACGATTTCAAATGACTTACAATATTCTTTCAGTTTCCATGGTTATCATGCAATTGATTATGATGCGAAAGATGCAGATGAAAGAGTTTAAAGACAAAGGACAAGTGGGGAGGTCTATCCTGCACTTGATGACTAGTTAATACCCTTTTGGAGGACCAAAAGGTCTAAGTGGGGAGGAATGATCCAAAATGGATCCAAGAAGGACAAAATTTCAAAGTACTCAGAATAGGGTGAAACTAGCACCATTGCGTAGGGCTCTTCATGGCGATTTTGACCATACATTTTTTTTCGAAAATGGACACCATATGCGAAAGTTACCGTGTTTTGAATTTTTTCCCAAATAGGAAAAAAGTCAAAGTCAAAAAGTCAAGGTCAGTTGAGGACATCATCAGTATGGATGATGTCAGTAGTGATGTGGTAGATGATGTCAGCAGTGATGTGGCATATGATGTCAGCAATGACATGGTAGTGATATGGCAGATGACATCAACATGGCGTCATGATGGCGTGGAAACACTATGAGCTGACACATGTCAGGTGTATTTGACATTTTTGGGTGTTGATGTGGCGATGACATAGACTATATAGAATAACATGTGGCAGTTCGTACGATGATGTAGCAGGCTGTATGGATGACATGTGGCATGTTTTGGTTGGTTGACGTGGTCGTATGGATGACATGTGGCAACTGACAGGCACATTGACGTGGCAGTACAAATGACACGTGGTAGCTGGATGTGTAGGGTGACGTGGATCGAGCCAATGATGATGTGACACATGGAACAATAAGGAGGCACCACGTGGCACCTTCTCGAAGGTCTACTGGTTTGACGGCTCTGCCAAATCTGGTGGTTACCACCAAATATGGCAAGAATCCTCCAAATCTGAAAAAATCTTGCTAAGTTTGGCTATTGTCACTAAATTTGGTAGAGTCTAAATTATTTAGATAGGAACGAAAAAATAGAAAAAAAGAGTTGTTTGCACACAGTTCGAGACTTTTTGGACTGTACGGATATGACATGACACAACATTGGGATTCATGCCAAGGGG
Source organism: Picea engelmannii (assembly GCA_009831015.1). Classification (NCBI taxonomy): domain Eukaryota; kingdom Viridiplantae; phylum Streptophyta; class Pinopsida; order Pinales; family Pinaceae; genus Picea; species Picea engelmannii. The sequence continues at coordinate 451,352 of ML779263.1, forward strand.
AGGTCTCGAGGGTCTGTTCAGAAGTAAGCCAACTTTATACTCAAAAGTTGCAGAATTTCGAGGGGAGCTTGAATATGGATTTTGTTTTTGCAACTGCGTAGCCAAAGGGAAAAGTGCCTCCAGAGCCAAAGATGTCGAGCCAAGCATAATCGAGTTCATACTCAAAATCTTAGAATTACTTGTTACAACAATTGGTGATGTTTTTTATGGTCCAGAAGTTGCAGATCTAAAAGGTGGTTTCATGAGTTGTTATGTAAGCCTTATTGGTATTGTTTTTAAGCATTAAGTATTAATAATAATCCTCCCACTAAATACAAAGGCCCAAAGACATAGGAAAATTTGTGTCGAACTCTGTTAACAATCTTTGGTGTTATGGTTTATTGTTCTTGATGTTTACTTAATGTTATTCATTCCTTATGATGGATACAACATTCATTCACTAAAATCTTCTTCTTCTCTCAATTCTTAAATGGTAAATCAACTCATGCATAAACTTAACCATAGTCTTTAAAAGATCAATTTCAGATCAGTCATTCATTTTGGGAAGTTTGAAATGGTCAAAACGCATTGTTTTGGACATACACTTAACAACAACTTACCCCATTGAAAGAAATGGATAACCTTCATCCCTATCAGGATCACATCCAATATTTGGAGATCTTCAAAGTTGCATACCTGTGGCTTAACATCTCTCTTCACCCCCCTTGGTGAAGATAGAAAATTCTCCCACAAGACCTCCACAAACCAACATACTCTGTCCTATAACAATGGTGAGACACAGTAAGACAAAGGAAGATAAACACCATCAGGAATTGGGGAAATGAGGTCTACAAAATCCTAATACTGAATAGAATTTGCAAACTCCTTCCAAGATTCATTGTATGGAAACTTTGGAAAGTAAGTAATAGACAAATATTCCATTCCTAGGCCTATACCCCCTCTCTCCTTCAGTCCATAATCCTTAATAATGTTCAGGAAACCATCCAAGATCAACCCTAGACCCAAGAAGACATGCCCACTGAACCTAATGAGTCTTCCATCCTTTCCACATGGAAATTAAGTTTACCCATTACCCCCACCATTTTGAACCCTCCCATAAACTCCTTCCCATCAAGCTCCTTCACTTGACATCCCCCCAGGGCTTCCGCAAAGTAAATTTTGATTGTGGTTCGAAGGGAAACCCTGGTCAAGCAGGATATGGAGCATTTATCAGACACAGTTCTAGACAAATACAATACCTCATGGATGAACATCTGGGACATGATACGAACAAATTGATAGATCTCTAGGGCCTTGTTAGAGGAATGCAAATGAACTCTGATCTTAATCTGAATCACCTCATAATTGAAGGGGATTCCAAAATACTTATCTCTCTTGCAACCAAAATCATAAACATAAATGATCCATAGAAAATCACTCCAAGATGGCACCTCTTGGGTCCCCTAAACAACTTCCAAGCTCTTCTATGACCGTCACTCACTCTGATCACCTCTCATATTCGATGTGAATCTAATAAGGTATCCGAAAAACTGGCTGATGAAGGAGAAACCTCTTTATCGGGAGTAATTTTTATCAATGCAGGCAAATCACCGAATGTGAAATTATTGCTTCAGTGCAAGGAGTTGTCTCTCCAATATTGCCCCACCCCCCCTCCCCCGAGTATGGTGTGACATAAGTCCAGTAGTGGAAACCTGGCACTCATGGAGACAAGGGAGTTAATACCCCTAGCCAACATACTCATATCTAGCCTGCTCAACATGCCTAGAATTCAAGTCGCAATGGTGTTAATGTGTTGGTGTGGTAAGGGAAACTTAATGGATATCATTGTGAATGAGCTATGGATCGTTGGATCAATTATGATGCAACTGGTTGGTGTCACCTTCATCTTCATGGTGTTTCTCTCACTCACCTCAACGATTTCTATGAAGGTAAGGTCTCATAGGAATTTTGTCATTCTGCATTTTCATTTGGAACTTTGTTCTTTGTCCAAGACTCCTTTCTTCAAGAACTCTATTCTTTTTCCATTGTACCCTATGTGGTGTCCCTACACTACATTTAATGCAAGGCATGGTCCAATTGTTTTAATCACTTATTCTATAAATTGTGCGTTGTTTGTGCACTACATTTAATGGAATTTCATTGTATGCGAGCTATCTCTACACTACATTTAATGGAAAGAGCCACTTGTATTCATTTTATTTTAATTGGTCAACAATTCACATCAATGAATGAGCTAGCATTAGGTGAGGACCAAACAAATCCACTGGCAAGTCTGTTCTATAGAATTCCACCATTTATATATAGAAGGACGATTGAATATACAGGTTGGTTCTATAGTATTACCTAGAAGGATGATTGAATATAGAGAAGAGTACTTGATTAGCATTCTTAAGTCTCTCTTCATGCCCAATCCCTTGTTTCATACTTAGTTGATGGATTCCTAGCAGTCTGAACCTAGATTGGTTGAAAAAAATTGAAGGATATTCAATATCCAGATGATGATTTATGCCATTCTATAATTAAAGATATGGACATGTGAAGGTTTTTTTTTTCATTTTTGTTAAAATTGAACTTAATTGTGGAAGATATGGATATGAGAAACATAAGTAAATGAGACAGTTCTATATATGGAAAAATAATTAAATCCATCATTACCTCCAAATTGTTGATTGAATTTCTTCGTCTCAACCAGGGTAGCACTAGACCCCATTCCATAAATTTTTTTGGTATTCTCTCTTGTGAAATTTCAACATTTTTCTATTAGTTAAACTCCTCTCTATCTTGTGGTCATCAAATGACAATATTTTTCTGCTCATGACATTGTAGATCTATTTGTTTTGTTTTTAAACACAATCAAAACATTTGTAGACTCAAACGCAAATGTTTTCATGAAGAAGGAGTTTTCATATTGGGCAAGTGTCGCTCTGTCATCTACTGGAACCCCTCTTGACTCTCTTGCAAAATGAAAATTAAAAAAAAACAAAATTAGAAAATCCAGTACCATAACGATAAAACACCGACAAAAATAGAAACAAGCATATAGAAAATATTTCACAAAGTGAAAAGATTTCACCAATAAAGTGCTACTAAAAACTGGAAAACTTAAAAAATTATGCTATAAAATAGTAAACATAAAAACTTATACTGTAAAAATGGTATCCTTTTACCATGAACAATAGAAAAATTAGGTTCTACCCAACTACCATTTGTAACATCACCCCAAACCAAATATTTTTTTCATTTAAAACCTTGTACATTGGAAGCTAAAACTTCACTACTAGTCATCATTTCAACAATACTATAGTTGTTAGTGTGGTTTGGAACCAAGGTGAACATTACTACTCTTTAAGTATGTCCATTTTCTTTTCAAATGACATGTTAAAGTGTTAAGAAAATACACTCGTCGAACTATCTACACAAACTCCAAGGTATACATGAAATTAGTTTTTTTATAATCTACATAAATATGAGTTACCTCATTACTCCATCTAACTCGTATATTTATTTCCAATGTCGAGAGACTTCTTCGTATTATGACTCCTTCCAGGTTATATTTTTCAAATTGAAGTGGTTCACACTTTTATATATATATATATATATATATATATATATATCAAATTGAAGTGGTTCAGAGAGTTGCTATGCTTAACACGAACACTTACCTATCATTTATCTTTACCAAACTTAAGTGTGGATAAAGGTATATAAATATCATTCTAAGGTTATAACCCACTTCATACAAGGATAACTAGCTTACCCTTATTAAATATCTCTATCCTAGTTCACCTCCATTATACTTCTAAAACCTACGAAGGCTTATAATTTCACTGTATTCCCAACTCATGTTGATCATGGCTACTATCATACCCACAATAATTTAGAGTTGTAGCAAATTCCTTGTCTAAAAGGCATGTAGATCACACTGACCCCCATCATAAACACATGCATAACCATCTACCTACCCTATTATTTCCATGTTAGCACCTCCATTGTTACAGTGACCTACTCCACTCACACCCAACTCTTCCTAGCGATGAGTGGCCTCATATTAGTGTAGAGGATTGACATCAATTGCAATAAGGGTTGACAACTACCAGTATTGTGGCGTTTAATTAAAACCAAAACAATCTCGAACACTTTGCTAGCATCCTCCAGATTAGAAAATATTTTAGGGTTTCATTTTTTGTAGACAACCCCTACCATTCTCCTTCCTAGAATCCTATCGTGACCAGTCGAAGCATAGTGTTAACGTTTTCTCTATGCCAACAATACTGAGAGTTACATTTTTTTCAACAGTTCTTTGATATCAACAATTTTTTCTTTTCTCCTAGGAACTCATGATTATAATTGTATATTTTTGGGTTATTGATATTCTCCTATATTACCTTTTATTTGTAGGGTAATCTCAAGGTCTATCCACAGGGCGAGCTCGCCTCCCTGGTAATGTCTAGACTCGTTACCAAGACAACTATTCACCACAACATCGTGATTGTTTTCACTCCCTTCTAGGGAGTGTTGTTAGCTAGCGAACGCTCATTATGCTATGTTCTCTTGCCTAGTATCACTCCTTCGAAACCATTCAGGTATGTTTATTGTGCTTACCCCGAACGTTTCTTTAAAAGGGTTTTCTTATCAATTTATTTGAAGTAGGTTTTTAAATAAAATAAAATTAAAAATAATATTTACATAAATATTTTTCACCATCAATTATCTATGATGATCAAAATGTTATTCAAAGTTTTTCCCAATATCATAATTCAATAATCACAATTACTAAAGATTATTCAAATATTTAAATTAGAGGGATATTACATCATTCCCCCCTTGAACTAAACACCATCCTCAATGTTCTAATCAAGTATCTAAACCTTGAAACAAAAATGTTGACTGTAAAAATTTTATAAGACAATAAGAAAAAATCATTTACATGTGAATTACTAACAAAATTTCACCCAACAATACTAATTCAATACTAATTTGGTAGACTTAACTACAAGAATTAAACTTAACTACAAGAGATTACAATGGTAAATTGAAAGATTTGACTACCAACCATTTTGTCATTCTCAATTACTCATGGTGTAAGAATTTGTATAAATTATATTAAAGATGTGATTAATTATACTTATACAATGGTAAATTGAAAGATTTGACTACCAACCATTTTGTCATTCTCAATTACTCATGGTGTAAGAATTTGTATAAAATATTAAAGATGTGATTAATTATACTTATTATTGTGGTCTTCGAATTCAATTTTAGATGTTGTTATAGAGAGGAAATTATCTTGTTTGGTGTGTTGTGGAATCTTCCACCTGTGTAAGGGAATGATATAATGTATAATTCGAAGGAAACGACTCCCTAAATCTATTTCCTCTAATCAATGTGTTCACAAACATTTTATAAAAGCATTTTATAATACGTTCGAGCATAAAATTAAAACAAATGATTTTTTTTCTCTTTAATTTTCATGATCCTCATGATCTGTGAAAGTTAATTATAATAATAATATAATTTTTTTTTTTAAATTTATTTTCATTTAATAGTACTGATCATGATTCGTGAAAGTTAATCATAATCATAATAATAATATAATGTTTTTTTTAATTTATTTTCATTTAATATTATTGATTGGAACTTTTTAGCATCTTTTAATAATCATATATATATATATATATATCATTTTCAAATTTCAAATAAATAAATTAAATTATAAAAATTATTTTAAAATATTATGTATAAAATAAAATTTTAAAAATAATTATAATGAAGATATTTTTAATGAAAATAAATTTTACATTGTCTTTTTAATGGATTTTTATTTTTAAACTATATGAAAAACTACTACATCATAAAATGGAAACAAATTTTATATTGTAATTTTAATAGATTTGTATTTTTAAATTATATGAAAATTTTCTTACAATATAAAAGAAAAACAAATTTTATGTTGTTTGACTTTTGAGATAAACTTTCTAAAAAAATATTGAAATATCCTTTATAGAATAAAAAAAATCCCCTTTATATACGAAACACGACAAGGAAAAGAAGGAATTGGAATTGTGTTCACGTTCTAGGGTTTGATTTTTCGTTTGCATCCAATCCCTGGCAACTTTAGACTCTCCCCGCGCAAATATGTCGCTACCACAACTGTTGCAGCATCTAACACAACAAAATGAATTGAGGGGGAGGGGTTAAAGCCCCCTCTTATCAGAACCCCCACTGCACCTCCGTGATCAATTTCTTCAAGATGAATAAGGCTCGGGGAAGGGAATGGAAATGGAATTTGAAGCATCTCGCGACTAGGAGCCAGGGAAATACATCCCCTAGGAACCAACAACACCAAAATATGTGATAAAATCTACCAGGGTTAGAGAACATACCCAATTCATGAAGGATCATGCCTTGATCGGGAAGTTTTTAGGGCTTTGGCCCTCTAAAAGAGACCTCGTGTGATGGATCAAAACTTGGTGGAACCAAAAAGGAGATTATGAGATTTAGATAAGCTCAAATGGATTCTTCACAGTTATATTTTATAACCTAGAGGACAAAGACTAGGTTTTTGAAAATGGTCCCTCCTTCTACAACTCCACAAGACTCTATCTTTGTTTCTATACTGATCTCTTCTTCCCAAAGAAGGAAGACTTCTCCTTTTATCCAGTATGGCTCCATCTCTACTCTTTACCCCAAGATTTTTGGCTTGAAGAAATCCTAATGGGTATGGGAAATACATTGGGCTGATATGTTAAATCATGAGAGGCCACCAAACAAAGGAGATACACATTGTATGCTCACATCTATGTATACATTAACATCTCCAAGGCCTTTCTTGGCTCAGTCACCATGGAATACCAAGATGAATAATGGATCTAGACTATCAAATCTGAGCACATTCCTTTTCATTGCAGTAAGTATCAAGAACATGGGCATCTCTTCAAGGATTTACAGCTCAATGCCCAAGAACACCAATCATAGAAGAGAAACAGAAAGATGGATTCATGCAATTTATGGGCCACAAGAAACAACCTCTGAAAAACGCAACCAGAATAGCGACCGAAGGAACTTCAAAAAAAATCCTTTGATTCCCTCAATAGTCTATGAGAGGCATAAGAGATCAAGAATCCTAAAAGATTAGTGGACTTGCAAAATGACAAAGGCAAGGCGAAACAAGGCCAAGATCAAGTTCTTGAACAAGTCATGAATCTTGACTCCCAAACCTCGATAATGCAAGGAAATAACTATGAGGAAGAAGGATATATTATAATACAAATGGACGGGCAAGAACTAGAAGACATAGATCCATAAAAACTAGAGGAATCCCTCAATAAACAGGATCTCCAAACTATACCAGTTGAGCAACTCAGGAAGGTCCATAAGGTTTTCTTAGACTCCACAGAAAGCACCACATCCAGGCAAGGCATTCACCCAGATCCAAACCCAGATCCTAGAAGGAAACCTAAAGAGAGAAAGAGACAAGGATGAAGTATTGCTCAACAATTGGTTAAGGAAGAAGGTAACTACATGATCAACTAGGGGAAGATCCAAGATCTCACGAAAAGTTTCGTGTCCCCCCCACATAAATCTTTATGACGAAGATCATTACATGGAATAGAGGCCTAAATGGAAGAGAGAAACAAATGATTCTTCACAATTGAATTAAGTCCGAGGAACTAGACATTTCCCTGTTACAAGAAGCTAAATGTCCATGATAAATAGAGTAGGAACTATTCAAAATATGTTGGCATCATTGAAAATCTATGTACACTAAATCAAAAGGGGTTTCAGGAGGTCTAGCCATCCTATGGAACCCTACCATAGCCATTGTTGACCAAGCCCTCTCCACTGTCAATACTCTCACAACTCATTATGGGGCCATTGTCTTCGACAAAGATGGAGTAATCATGAATACCTATTGTCCTCAGAGCATCCAAGAGAAAGATAATTCCCTCAATAGTATATGCTATCTAGAATCACTAGTAGTCTGTAAGCGCTGGATCTTAGGAGGTGACCTTAACATCATTCTCAATCTAGAAGAAAACAAAGGGGGCACAAAGCGTTTAGACCAAGACAACATCAAAATGAGGTACCTCACTGATCACCTCAGATTGGTCCAACAAGCATACAATATCCTAGCAAATAATATTCATGATGGATCGCTTTCTAATCTCAAAAACCCTAATGCTAGAAGGAACCTTGGTGGAAGCCAGTATCCTCCCAAAATCGGGTTTAGATCACTGGCGAGTCCAACTTTGGATGGAAATGATAGTTACTCCTAAATTAAAAACCTTTAGGTTTAAAAAAATCTGGTTAACCCATCCATAATTTCCTGAGCTATCCCATACTTGGTGGGACGATGCATAAATCACACATGGAAAAAAAATGTACTATTTTCAATAGTGGTTAAAAAATTTCAAGAAACAACTTCATCATTGGAATAAGAATGTCTTCGACAACATATTTCAAGAGAAACAATACCTCAGGAAATGACTAGAGGATCCTCAATGGCAGACAATACTATAAAGTCACACGGAAGCCCTACAATAGGAGGAAGAATGCCTAAAGAAGTAGCTTGAAAAATTACACAAACAAAAGAAAGTTTTATGGAAAACGAAATCTCGTGTGGAATGGCTCAAGGGGGGAGAAAGGAACACCAAGTTATTTCATCGATCCATGATCCACATATGTTACATCAATCACATCACAAAACTCAAATATGCTCAAGGTAACACAATTTTGAACCATGAAGAAATAGAAACATAGCTAGTAAATTATTACGGGGAGCTCATCTCAGAACCACCCATTGATAGAACGTCGGTTATTAATCGCATAACTAAACATATTCCATCTCTAATCACACCTGAACAGAATCAGTCCTTGATGAGACCTATCGCATAGGAAGAGGTGGATCAAGTGGTCAAGGACATTCCCCTAGGAAAATCCCCTAGGCTAGATGGCTTCACTACAAATTTATTTCACCACTACTGGCCAATGATCTAAGAAGAGATTTTGAAATTGGTAGAGGAATACTGAACTTTAGGCCAAGGTCTTCCTGCCCTAAATTCCATGTTCCTCACCCTCATACCCAAGGAGGAATGAGTTACTAACCTGAACAACTTCATGCCTATAGTTCTCTGCAATGGCATCTACAAAATCATCACTAAGGTCATTTCTCTACAAATCAAACCTGTTCTCCCCTTTATCATATTCAAGGAACAATCTGACTATGTGGAGGGTCGAAAAATCATGGAAAATGTCATTCTAGTTCATGAGGTCATCCACTCGCTCAAGACTACTTGAAATTGAGGTATGCTTATCAAACTTGACCTCTGAAAGGATTTTGATTGACTAAGTTTGAACTATATAAATTCTCTCCTTTTGGCCTTTGGATTCATCAATGATTGGATATCTTGGATAATGAAACTCACCTCCTCCACCTTTTTTTATGTTCTTGTTAACATCGTTCCCTCACAACCCTTCTCCCCTACTCGACGCATTCGACAAGGGTACCCCCTCTCCCCTTTTATATTTATCATCATGAATAAAGTCCTAGGACGTTACATCAAAGCCTCAATTCTTGACGACTCCCTTCAAGGTCTCCATCTACATGGGATGCAACATGTTTCCTCCCACAACCAGTTTTTGGATGACACCATGCTCATGAATTATCCCACCACCCAGGAAGCCAGTAAGCTCAGAACCATCCTCAATGACTTTAGTGAGGCCCATGGCACTTCATTCAACTTGGAAAAATCACAACTCTTCTTCTTCAACACTCCCCTTGCAATCCATCTCCACATCTCTCGCCTTCTAAGCATACCAATAAGGTCCCTTATGTCCCATTACTTCGGACTCCCACATTCAGAATCGACTACTTGCAATATCTCCTAGGACTCCCTTATCCTCTCAATATCCAATTGCTTAAGAAATTGGACCTTCAGATCCCTCAAACTCCCTGTGAGACTTATCCTCTTTAATTATGTCCTTCAAGTTATCCTTGCCTACATGTTATTTTCCCTGACTACACCACAAATAATCATCAAAATTATAAGGAACCTACAAAGGAACTTCCTCTGGCATGGACACGATCCTACAAAAAAATGGTCCTTAGTTAGTTAAGACAAAGTTTTCAAACCAAAATCCTTGGGTAGACTAGGCCTTCGCGACCCAGGAAAGCTAAATAAAACCATGGGGGAAAATATTTGGTGGCGTTGGCTCAAATATACGAATGATCTATGGGCCAGAATATGGAAGAACAAATACACTTAACACACCCCACACACACATCTCATTTGGCTGGAAGATCATCTACAAGGCTCTAACATATGGAATCTAGCTTGGAAAAATCGGCCACTCATACAGGCTCATTGATCCAAAATGGATCCAGGAAGGCCAAAATTTCAAATTTCTTGGAATCAGACGTAACCAATGCCATTGCGTAGTGCTCATCATGTTGATTTTGGCCATAGATTTTTTTCCCAAAAATGGACATTGTATGCGAAAGTTATCGCATTCTAAACTTTTTCCCAAACATGTGAAAAGTCAAAGTCAACTAATGACATTAGTAGTATGGTCGATGATGTAAGAAGTGATGTGGCATCATGAAATTAGCAGTGATGTGGAAGATGACATTAGAAATGACGTTGTAGATGACATCAACATGATGTCATGATGACATCAACATGATGTCATGATGACATCAACATGTTGACATCACAACACCATGAGATGACACGTGTCAGGTGGATTCGACATTTTTAGGTGTTCATGTTGCGATGACGTGGAATGTACGGACTGACATGTGGAAGTTCATGTGGTGACATGGTAGGTTTTGGCTGGTTGACGTGGTCGTACAATGACATGGCAGCTCGTATGGATGACATGTGGTAGGTTTTCGTTGGCTCACATGGTCGTACATATGAGATGTGGAATCTAACTGGGAAGACAGATGTGGCCATACATATGACACGTGAAATATGATTGTGTAGGGTGATGTGACTCGGGCCAATGATGAGGTGACACATGGCCCAATGAGGAGGCACCACGTAGCACACTCTGGAAGGTCAAGTGATATGAAAGTTCTGCCAAATCTGGTGGGAATCCTCCAAATCTGGAGAAATCATGCTAAGTTTGGCTAAATGTCGCTTAATTTGGGGAATTACGACTTATTTAGATGGGCACGAATGTCTCTTAATTTTGGAACGTAATTCGAGAATGTATGGATTGTATGGATCTAACTGGATATAACATTGGGATTCGTGTCGAGGGGAGGTCCAGAGGGTTTGTTTAGAAGCAGGTCAACTTTATACTCAAAAGTTGAATAACTTCAAGGGGAGTCTAAATATGGATTATGTTTTTGCATCTGAGTAGATGAACATAAAAGTTACTTTAGAGCCCAATTTGTCGAGCCAAACATAGCCGAGTTCATACTCAAAAGTTTCAGAATTACCTGTTGCATCCATTGGTGATGTTTGTTTCTGTCCAGAAGTTGTAGATATGAAAGGTTTTTTCATGAGATATTATGTAATCCTTCTTGGTATTGTTTTTAAGCATTAAGGATTAATAATAAGGCTCCCGCTGAAGAGAAAGGCCCAGAGATGTAGGGAAATTTGTGCCAAGCTCCATTAACAATGTTTGGCATTAGGGTTTGTTGTTCTTGATGTTTATTTTATTCTTTTCATTCTTTATGATGGCTATAACATTCATTCACTAAAATATCCTTCTTCTCTTAATTCCTAAATGGTAAATCAACTCATGCATAAACTTAACCATAGTCTTTAAAAGATCAATTTTGAATCAAGTGGTATCAGAGCAGGTTGACAATTGGTTGTTTGAGTTTGCATGATTACCAGGGAAACTCTAAGTCATGGTGAAGGAGAGATTGTAGAAGGATATCCATAGATTGGATCAAGAAAGAGGACATCTCAAAGTGATAATATGGCATCGGAAGAAGGACTTTCTCAAAATGAAAGAGAGTTTCAAAGAAATTTATTTGCCATGTTAGAGATGGTAAAAGTGTTGTATCGTGATTACTTGGAACATAAGAGACCAGTTCAATGAGAATATTCAAAGAAAGACGAAAGTGAAGAAGGAGAGTACCCTCCAAAATATCCTTCTTCAACTCCTTAATCTCCATCATCTAATTCTTCTTCAAGTACAAGTTCAGATACTTCTTTTTCAAGAAATCATTCTCATAAACATAAGCATTATATGCCATTACTTAAACTTAATGTGAAATTTGTTATTCCTATTTATGATGGCAAAGTTAGTGCTAAGAAAATTGATAATCGGGTTAGACATATGGAGGCATATTGTAATGTGCAGCAAATCTAAGATGAGGAAACTAAAATCAAATTGGCATCGCTTCATCTTGAAGGCACAACTCTCATCTGGTGGCAAAGTAAAATGCAACATGAAACTCAACAATTTGGTAAGATTTTTCCATCATCGCATGATTTTGTTTCCGCACTTAGAAAACAGTTCTATCCATTGGGATATAAGGAAAATTCTTTAATTGAATGGCAAAGTCTTAAGTTAAGAAAATGAGAATGGATGCAGGAATATACACATGAATTTCGTAAGATGGCTTTGATGTTAGGTGTTCCATTGAGTACACAAGAAACTCTTATGAAGTATATAGGAGGTTTTATTCCTTATATTCGTAATGTTGTAATTATGTTTGGACCTAATAATATTGATGAGGTTTTTGTTCAAGAAACATATATTGAATCAGGAAAAAATGGCGTTAGTGTATCAGGGGAATCATCTTCAAAGAAAGATGGCAAATTCGAAGGGAACAGGAAGAGAGAAAATCCAATGATAGTGAAGGAAGAGAAGCTCTCTTGCAAGCATTGCAAGAAAGAATGGAAAAATGATGAGCATTGTTGGCAATTACACCCAAAGAAGAGACTAAAGTGGTTTAAAGAGAGGAAAAGGAGCCAAAAAGTTGCAATAGCAGCACAACCAACATACTTCTGATCAGATTCAGGTGATGAGTCTAATATTGCAACAATTGGTTGGAGAGGTGAAATTTGTGATGGTTTTGATTCAATAAGTAAATTGTTTCATATAAGAGCCATTATGAAACATACTAATATCGATACATTGATAGATAGTGGATCTCAATCTAACTTAATTTCAGAAGAAGTGGTTAAGAAATTGGAATTAAACACTAAGATGCATCACAAACCCTATTCACTAAATTGTATAAGAAAAGATTACAAATTTCCCATAACAAAGAAATGTATCATAAAGTTTGAAATTACATCTAAGTATGTGGATGAAGTAACATGTGATGTGGTGATGCTAGAAACATGTGGAATGGTCTTAGGAAACCCTTATTTATATGATCCCAGAGAAATCTTCTACAGGGATCAAAATCAATATCACTTGTTTAAGAAGGGAAAATAATATGTTGTGCATGCTAATCACATAAAATAAAATCAATATCTTCTAACAAAGGAATGATTAAAGAAGGCAGATTATGGAAGAAATACACCTATAATTGTGCCAACTAAAGCAGTTGATATTAAGCATCAACATGAGAGGGTTGTAGGATGGGAGTTCAATCATACTTTGCTTCAAGATAAGTTTATGTCGTGCAAGGCCATCAAACATATTGGTTCAATTTGAGTCATATTTTTGATGTTATCGCTGCTAATGTTTTTTACATGGATGGTAGTGAATTCAGTAATATGTGAACGAGTTCAAATGACTTACAATATTCTTTCAACTTTCATGGTTATTATGCAATTGATTATGATGCGAAAGATGCATATGAAAGTGTTTAAATACAAAGGACAAGAGGGGAGGCGTATCCTGCACTTGATGACTGGTTAATACCCTTTTGGAGGACCAAAAGGTCTTAGTGGGGAGGAATGATCCAAAATGGATCCAGGAAGGACAAAATTTCAAAGTTATCGGAATAGGGTGAAACCAACACCATTGCATAGGGATCTTCATGGCGATTTCGACCATACATTTTTTTCAAAAAATGGACACCGTATGCAAAAGTTACCGCATTCAAAACTTTTTCCCAAATAGGAAAAAAGTCAAAGTAAAAAAGTCAAGGTCAATTGACAATATCATTAGTATGGATGATGTCAGCAATGATGTGGCAGATGACATCAACAATGATGTGGCATATGATGTCAGCAATGACATGGCAGTGATGTGGTAGATGACATCAGCATGACGTCATGATGACATGGAAACACCCTGAGCTGACACATGTCAGGTGGATTCAACATTTTTGGGTGTTGATGTGGCGATGACATGGACTGCATAGACTAACACGTGGCAATTTATACGATGATGTGGCAGGTTGTATGGATGACATGTGGCATGTTTTGGTTGGTTGACGTGGTCATATGGATGACATGTGGCAACTAACAGGCACGTTGACGTGGCCTTTCGAATGACACGTGGAAGTTGACTGTGCAGGATGACATGGCTCGGGCCAATGATGAGGTGACACATGGCCCAATAAGGAGGCACCATGTGGCACCTTCTGGAAGGTCAAGTGGTTTTGCAGCTCTACCAAATCTAGTGGTTGCCACCAAATATGGTGAGAATCCTCCAAATCTAGAAAAATCCTACTAAGTTTGGCTATTGTCGCTAAATTTGGCAGAGTCAGAATTATTTAGATAGGAACGAAAATATAAAAAAAAAGAAAAAAAAATTGCACACAGTTCGAGATTGTATGGACTATACAGATATGACATGACACAACATTGGGATTCATGTCGAGGGGAGGTCCCAAGGGTCTGTTCATAAGTAAGTCAACTTTATACTCAAAAGTTGTAGAATTTTGAGGGGAGTCTGAATATGATTTTTGTTTTTGCAACTGAGTAGCCGAACAGAAAAGTGCCCCCAGATCCAACGATGCCAAGCCAAGCATAGCCAAGTTCATACTCAAAATCTCATAATTACTTGTTACAACCATTGGTGATGTTTGTTTATGTCCAAAAGTTGCAGAGATGAAAGGTGGTTTCAGGATTTGTTATGTAAGCCTTATTGGTATTGTTTTTAAGAATTAAGCATTAATAATAATCCTCCCACTGAAGACAAAGGCCCAAATACATAGAAAAATTTGTGTCGAACTCCATTAGCAATATTTTGTGTTATGGTTTGTTGTTCTTGATGTTTACTTTATGTTTTGCATTCCTTATGATGGATACAACATTCATTCACTAAAATATTATTCTTCTCTTAATTCTTAAATGGTAAATCAACTCATGCATAAACTTAACCATAGTCTTTAAAAGATCAATTTTGGATCAGTCATTCATTTTGGGAAGTTTGAAATGGTCAAAACGCATTGTTTTGGATGGACTCTAAACAACAACTTACCCCATTGAAAGCAATGGATAAACTTCGACACTATCAGGATCGCATCCAATATTTGGAGCTCTTCAAAGTTATAGACCTGTGGCTTAACGTCTCTCTTCACCCCCATTGGTGAAGCTAGAAAATTATCCCACAAGACCTCCACACACCAACATACTATGACCTATAACAATGGCGATACAGGGTAATAAAAAGGAAGATTTGCATTGGTGAGGATCTAGAAATTCTTCATTAGGGGTACACCCCCACTGGAACTTTAACAATCAAATAAGGCTATCATCTACAAGAAAATTTCCACAACCAACTAAAAGAGCACTTATGGAATATCATTTGGAAATCCAAACTATGGCCGAAAGTATCGACCTTTCTTTGGATTTTAGTCCAAAATATAATATTGACTTGGGATAATGTTAGGAGGCGAGGTTTCATGGGACCCTCAATTTTCCATCTTTGTCAGCAGCCAGAAGAAACCACGGAGCACATCCTCATTCAATTCCCTAGCAGTGGGATAATTTGGGATCAAGGTTCTCAAATGATGAGAAAAAAAAATAGAGAAAGAAACAACATCATAAATGTAGGAGCCGGTTTTAATTTAACATCTAGTAATTCTACCAACAAGACAGTAATTTCTACTAGGTTTATGAAACTTCAATAATTCCAAAATTTTTTAACACTTACGCATGTAAATTTATCAATGAATAATAAATTTAATATCTAATTAAAACAATGCATAAATTTGAAATAAATACCTGAACCTAATGCTATTAACCTCTGTTTTTTCGCCGCTTTCCTCCTTCCCGCTTCTGCAAAACACTACCCAAAACTGTTCCTCCCTGCCAACTAGGTAGCTCCCTAGCTCCAGGATATCAACGGATATCCTGGCACCCGTGCCCAAAACCCCCAGCAACCCCGGTGCACTGTATCAATCCTACTCCATAAGTTCCCTCTCTCTGCAAATCCAGAGCTCCCAAATCCATTCCCCCAACCTCCGTAGAATCCTCTCTCCATCCAACTCCTTCCCTTCCTTATCCCTCCTTCACCGACTCTCCCCCCCCCATTTAATCCATACCTAACCCATTTATTACCCGTATCCTTTCTCGTTAATGATTTTATCTTCTCAGGATTCATAGGTTATCCCTTGTTGTATACGCAACCATTTTATATCATATACCATTAATATATTAAATCCATTACGTAAGTTATTAAATGTAGTTTGTAATTAAATTATTATTTAATTAATTACAATTATATCCTTTAATTAATTAATAACTCACTTAATTAATATCATTAAATCATCTTTGTTTAATTAATACCTTGTTAACATAGTTAATCCCCTAATTAGTTTTACTTTATAATTTCTTAAACATTTATCCAACTAGGGTCGTTACATACACCCACCCTTCAGGAAACTTCGTCCCGAAGTTAAGGTATCTTATGGTACAACGGAAAATAGAATGGTTCACACATTCATAACAAGTAACTGACATTATCAGTAAGTAAGTCAAGAAATCTCATACATACTAGTGTGTATGTACAAGAAATGCATGTGTAGCTAGTACATGCAAATCTCATGCATGTACTAATAATCAAAACTGCCATCCTTTAGTAATTTATGTATGCATTCAATCCAGTCAGCAAGACTAGTCTTTTATAAAAGACAACAATCAATCAATTGTGTGAGAAATACTTTAATTACAATTATCCGGTTCAATAATTTATTTTAAACAACTGTGGTTTAGTTACGTAATAATGAATATTCATAAACACATTTCTCTCTCTCTTTCTTTTTTTTGAAGGAAAGACATTAAATTCCACCACAAGATAGATCTCCATATTGTCTCAACTATTACTACTCATCCTTCCTCCCTAACCTACTTCCATCTCCATTCCTATCCTTCCTCTGCTAGACTATATTGGAGCGTCAACTATATTGACCTAACTCCAAATAGAACTCGTAAGTGGAAGTGTCGCTATCTTGACCAAGCTTCCCTAGCAGGCAACTGACATTCATCATCACACGTCTTGGGGAGCGTGAACTAGCACCGTTCTCCCATGACTTCAGGTTTCAGAGGATACACGGTGGGAAATGCCTCCACCCCTCCTAACAGGACTAGGGTCCACACCCTATAATGGAATATACAGTGGCACCGTGTTGCTGGAGGTTTTTTCATCGTTTATTCGGTTTTGGGTAGTGTCATCACCTGAAATCATGCATTGATCCACATATTATAGCAATGTATCCAAACCAATATAATTTTCACATATAATATTCATACCATAATGTTTCTCGGTTAGTGGTCCTGATATCCACTTTCATCATCATTATCCTTTGGCTATTTCATAGCCCATAACTTGCAGATTAGTCTGTAACACAAACTCATACATTTCTATGCATTAT
>ML779263.1:482599-504230 GCA_009831015.1 Picea engelmannii
ACAACCACAAAATCTCACGCAGAAGCAGAAATGAAGAGTAAGGAAGCGACCACAAGGGCCCCGAGAGTTCAAATGTCCCATGACTGCAAAGAAAGGTTAGACGAGCTTACTAGACTTTTGGATTTCAAAACTCCAGGATCCACAATCGATTATTGTTTGCCCACAACTCAGGGCGTCAAAGCCATGGAAGAGCTTACCAAAGGCATGGGCTATGATAATTGCGGTCAGACTATCGATTGGTTACTAGAAATGGTACGAACCAAACAGTCCCCGGACTTCCAGGATACACGCAGACGAGTGGATTGGTTATCGCCAAGTCAAATAGTGCGTTTACAAGAGCTGACCAGAGAGCTGGGCTTCGAGCTAGGCGGGCAAACCGTTGATTGGCTATTGCCAGTGGCATCCAAGGAATTTTTAATGTTCACCCATTTGCTAGGCTTCAGAGAGAGCTCAGAAACTATACAATGGTTATTGCAGCAGGCAAAGCCCGCCCTTGCTGCAATAATTGAAGGACACCGTGCATCTACCGGTACTGCAGGATACCCAGCAGCACCCATGCACGCCCCTTCATTCCCTACTCCACAGTTTTCGCAGAATCCACAAGGGGCTACACCAATTACTTTCACATCCACAGGTGGACTCGGAGGAGGCACTACTCCAACACCGAGACGCACAGGAGGAGCTACAGTTGTAGCAGCCACAGGGGGGGCTACAGAAGTAGGAGCAGGCAAACCTACATGGTATTCAAATCCTTATACACAAACATCCACACCCACAGGAGGAGCTACAGGAGTAGGAGGAGGCAGTGCTACATGGGATTCTTCAAATCCTTATACACCCACAGGAGGAGCTACAGGAGTAGGAGGAGGCACTGCTACATGGTGTTCAAATCCTTATACACCCATACCCACAGGCGGAGCTACAGAAGGAGTAGAAGGAGGCAGTACTAGATGGTATTCTTCAAATTCTTATACACCCACACCCGTTCAAAGCAGTTCAAGGCCTGTCATAGCTCATCGTTCAGATCTACCAATTCCCAATTCCTTCTTTAATGGATTTCCTGGTGGCAGTGGCGGCCAATACGAAATAAAGGAAGATGGCCAATTTCAGAGGGGCTGCATGTCGAGTAATAGTATGTATAATTCGGTAGGAATGATGCAGCCAATATCCCAAATTAGCACACAACAGGGGATATCGCAACAAGCAAGTCTAGACAACATTCAATCTCACAACAAAGTGCGTAGAAGGAAACAAGCAAGAGGTAAAGCACAAGAGAAACGAACTGCCCACACTGGCAATATTGTTGGGCCGGCAGTGGGAGTGGGAATGGGAATATCTACCCCTACTCAGGATTCAGTAAACAGCCAACCGGACTGTAATGCTGCTAGTGTTCATTATGGTGATAGGGGAATTACAATGGATCAGCTGCAGGCACCTTCTCAGGTAAATCAGTTACTTTCCCAGGGCTCTACTTTTTTTCATGAACTCGGAGGAACCTTCAAGGCAGAAAACCACTCTGGGGCCATGCAACTGCATGTCCAGAATGGCGGTACAGCTCCAAACAACGCAAATGACATGAGCTCCTGGACTCCTAATCCTAATCCTGCTCACGCTATACTTAACCAAGTACAAGCTCCCGCTGATGACAATTGGACGGAAAGAAGAATGGGGAGCATGATCCAAATGTAGTTCATAATTACTACAACGGAGGGCAATTACCGTTCATCAAGAAAATGATAATCCAGTTCAACAAAGCGGGAAAGCCTTGAACGAGTTTCGGAATATTGAAATTGAAGGTGAAACAGAGAAGCAGCAGCAGGATGTTATAGTGAAATGGAAGGTCACACGAATGGGGAAAGGGATGAAGGATCAGCCGGAGTTACAAACGAAGAGGTCGGCGATACAAATATTGTGGAGGTAGATGCAGGCGATACGGAGGATACAAAATATTTGTATTCGTAAACTTAAAAAATATAATATACAAAATTACATCTTTAATTAGCACATATGTATTCTAACCACTTGAAAACAATTATATCTATGATGGGTTCTCTCATCTCTACTACAAGGGAGGGTTAAGTGGCCTCATAGAAATATGGCACAATCAAGGGTAAGGTAAGGATTTTTCCTTAGATTAT
This sequence comes from Picea engelmannii, assembly GCA_009831015.1. Lineage (NCBI taxonomy): Eukaryota > Viridiplantae > Streptophyta > Pinopsida > Pinales > Pinaceae > Picea > Picea engelmannii. Next base: position 484,738 of record ML779263.1, read on the forward strand.
GGTTATTTTATTTTTTGTTGGGGTCATAGAGGTTAATATCACCATGGTTATAAGGGATGATTGTATCCCATGTAATTCGAGGATTTGGACTATGGTTTGGCATTGAGGGTAAGACCATTGTTGCCAATATGATTGTTGCCAATATGAGATTGTGGCTTAGAATTATGGAATAGTTCATTTTTTTTTATTATGTATATGTGAATAATTTATTATGTGGAGAGAGATTTAGAGTACTAGGGTTTATATTCTAGTTATTTCTTTTATTTTATACATATTACCTAATGCAAAAAAAATGTTATTCTTTTGATTATGGAGGTAAACATACTTATCAACTTAACGAGAACTCTACAAGTTTTCATTTTTAGGGGGTCAATTTTTTTACTTTGTTTTGAAGAGTGGTGCTAACGGTAGCACCACCCCTCCCCTTTTAGGCTATTTTTTGATATTTTAAATCTTCTTATCCATAAGGTGTCCACATTATTTTTTTAAATGATATTTTTTTCATCTATTTTCATCCATAACAATGTCTCCTCATTTTTCCATAAATTGAGATTTTTCATATAACTGTCTCCTTAATTAATTTATGGTTCCATACTTTTTAAATATAATGGAAAATATCATTTTTAACACATTGTTTACCTTTACTTAATTGAAAAAAAGGTGAATTTAAAAATAAAATAAAAAACATTTTTTTCTATATTTTTATACATTTGAAGTAAAAAAATGACAACATTTAATGCCATTTTCCCTAGTATAGTGATTCACATACAAATAAAAGTAGAAAGAAAATAATAAAAAAGATTCATGATAAAACAACATTAAAGACATATTCACTCTTATTCTAAGTCAAAACATTATAGTCAAAAAATTTGAAAAATGGAGCATCATTTTCAAGGGCATCTTAAAACTAATAAAAAATATAGTATATCCCAAATTCATCATTCTCAGTGGATGCATTAACATCTTCTTGGACATGATTCTATGCTTCCATTTTGTCATTTTGTTCTTCCATTAGAATGCAAACTGTTGTATCAGGTGATTTTGGTAATTGACATGATTATTCTTTAAAAACTCCATGATTATTGTTATACTATCTCTTGGAGTTTCTAGAAGTTTAAATTTTGGGATTTTCCTTGTTGAATTCTCCCCTTCTAGGCCTCATTTAGAAGAAATTTTTAACACCCCTATTTCCCCTGAGATTGCAAAGTGGTTTAGACCCATAAGCTTAGAAGGTTGTCCCACTTTGGGTTTTCCTACTCCTCCTCTTGTCAAAGTTGTAGTATCTAAAGAGGGGGAAACTTATTTTCCCTTAAACCCCATATTATTCCCCTCCAATACTTATTCATTTCCCCTTTCCCCTGTTAATATAGCAACGGTGCCACTTGTCCAAACTCCATCTCCCCATGGTTCTTCTACAGTTCGCATTCTAATGGAAGTTGCTAATCTTCCTAGAAACATAATGGATGCCATAGTGGATACTAGGTATGCCCCTCTTGTTTTACCTCAGCCTATGAATCCCCTCCCAGTTGGAGATTACCTCAAGTACATGCGCACATATTTCCTGTCCTCTGCGGAGTAAGGTTTTGTTGCTCTTTTCCTGTAAGAAGCTTGACATAAGATAATAAAGAAAGAGAAGAGTTGGTGGATGTAGCCCCACACGGGGGTGAACCACGTATATCCTGTGTTGTGGTTGCTTTCTGCATTCTAGTTGTTGTCTTGTGTATATAATTTAATCTTAAGTGCAGTGATGAATGTTTAGAGGAATCTAGTATGATATATTAGTACTTAAGTGATTGAATAAATGTTAGATCTGATATTTTTCCATGTGCTAGGTGCTTAGATGTGTTAGATGTGGTTGAATATATCTTTGTTTTGTAATTAGGGCTTTAATATGCGATATGAATAAGGTTTAAATATTGATGAATGCTAACTATTAAGTTCTTTGTTAGAGTGGTGTAACCACAGATCTGTTTCCCAGCTAGGTTGCAGACATTTGAGTCCTGCAACCACCCATGCCTCTACCTCAGGTGAGAATTCATCTGCTTCGCAGGTGTTGCTTAAAGGGTCGGTACTTAGGGTTTTGTTGGTGCACTATTGAAGAATTGAACCCTAGGTCTGCCCCTGTGCCAAAAAATGGTTTCGTTGTCGGGACCTGAAACTATGATTGCTGGGAACTGAATAAAAGAAATCTTTGTGCATAGATCTGCTACTTTAGTGCATAGTATTCTACTTGACTTGAGAAGCTCTGTGTTAAGAAGAGAAGTCTGATCTGAAGAAAAGAGGTAAGATATTGAAGCTTTGTGCTCTGAGAAAGGTAAGATAAGTGAAATTTTTTGTTTCGAAAGAATGAATCTAGGTATGTTTGATAAATTTTGTCCTAGTCTGAAAACTAGGGTACAACTAGAAGAAAGAAGATTTGATATGAATAGATCTAATAGAAATAATGAAAGGTATGTTATCCCTATGCATATAAAGAATGTTTGGGCTAACAAATGGATGCAGGATCCTATAAAGAATTTTTTGTAGGTTAATTACTGTGATCCTAGTGCACGGTACAGGAAAGGTTGGGGATCGCTTAAAAGAAAGAGAGGATTAACTCTTTTCTATAGTTACAGAAGACCACAACATCTTGCTAAGGAATTCCATGGTAGAGGTCCCAGTTGTCTTTGTTTTAAAGTTGTGGACCATGAAGTTTTGGATTTCCCTAGAATGATTGCAAAATTTTAAAAGATGAATATGACACAAGAAAACTATGAGACAAGCCAAGAAACTAAGGATATGATAGAACCCCAGAAAGAATCAGAGACTGTATTACTACATATGAAAGAAACCCTGAACGATCACAGAGATATCAACTTATTAGAGGTCATAAAAGATAAAGAGTACATAGAAACAAGAATATGAGACTTCAACATAGACTGTGTTCTGGATGAGGAAACATAGGTGAATATCATGACAGAAAGAACTTAAGAAATTTTGGGAAAGCTTGTTATGGTTCCTTCATTAGGAGGAATAGGATTATTTAGAGGAAAGTTGATAACCCTATGTGGAAGACTTACCCAGACATTTATGAGTTCTCATGGCACTTCGACAGAAAAAGAATTTGAGATTGTTAAATTTGTTGAGAACAACGCCCCATTTGCTATCTTGTTAGGAAAAAATTGTATTGAGAAAGATCAGATATGAAGGAAACAAGAAGAGGAGGATCTAGAATAGAAAAAGAAAGAACTAAGAGATTTCATGGCTAGGAGAATAGCGCACTTACTCAAAGAACAAGAGAACCAGTCGAAGCTACTAAAGAAAAAAGATATGGACGTCGAAGTTGAAAAGACACAGGAAGACTAAAGACACCTATTTGTACAAGAGAGTAGAGCACTTACCCCAGAAAGAGAAGAAGTATTACCGTTGAACCCTATGAAAGACCCTCCACAGTGTGAAGTTATCATGCCAAGAGGAGATCATAACAATAATGGAAAGAGAAAACCAGTGATTCAGGTCACATGAAAGAAGGCTAGGAAGCTCAGTAAGAAGAGAGAAAAGTTAAAAAAATTGCAAGAAGTTCCAGGGAAGACTTCATAGAAGGAAGATTTCCAGAACTTGACCTCCATCGAAATATCAGTACAACGAAGATTGACACTCCGCCATGACGAAGAAATATGACCGCTGGAGGCATTATGACCATTAGAACAACACTCCAGAATGGCTAGAAATGCAGTTATTTCCAAAACGTTCACCCTTGGACCATTGGGACCATGCCATAATGGATAGAATAACATTGATTGAGGTGTTCCTTCCCATTGATAGAGTCTGTTACGACGTTGTCTATTTATCCCTTCGAGCATTGCACCGGGAACACTTTTTCCAGTTGTGATTATCCCAGCCCACAGAGAACTATTTTCCTTTGCATAGTAATCATTGAGACCTCGTCATCCATTCTATTATATTGAGTATTATTCACCGACCTGAGATATCAGATCTCGAGAGTGCATGTCGAAAAAAATTAGCGTAGCAGAAAAATTTGTCGAAGAGATTCTAATAGACCTCATGGTCGATAAGGTGATGTCCGCAGGCATCCAAGCCTCATCGACAAGAGGAGTGCAAGCATCCACATTGAATGCTCGTGGATCTGGACCATACCAAGCTGCGACCGAGAAAAGAACCAAGCATCGTGATGAATTGGCGAATGCAAAGCTACTCCCATCCATCCTGCTCGACTACATCCCACCCTTGGCCGGTGTGGTGAGTCATGACAGTGTCTAGAGGGACTTCAACTACACATTCATCACTACCTACCTCCCAAAGGGTATACAAGCAGTCAGACCGCAGTTGGAGAGGATTCCAACCTTGAAGATCAGTGACTCTAACCTAGGAGACCGCAAGAGCTATAGAATGCTTTCACCTCACAAATACTTGACCAAGACCAAGGGGAAGAAGTCGAAGATCATCCCCTTGTCATGGACTATGGACATCGCAAGGTCCAATGTCTTGAACGTGATGAAGATACCACACTTTGGAAGGCATCAAGAGGTTAATGAGTGCATTAAGATCCTGTTGCCATGCTTCCACCGTGATTATCTGTGGTTGGAAAGTTGTATCAACATCAATCTGGTGTTGATCCATAGGATCACCGGATTAAGCATGCAAGGACCAAACCCATAATAATTTTATCTAGGGAGGGCTGCAGATCGCGTTATGGCACAGAATATTAAAGACACCTATGGCAATGTCGACAAGGGAAAGAGAGGCTACAAGGTAGCCTCCATCTAGAATGGCGTGGTGCACCTTGCTTGCTAGTTGATTTTTGGTAAGCTAGTTCGAAAGAATAGACCCACGTAGGTCATAGGGTTTGTCATTGACCTCACAGGAAAATGTGTGGAAGGATTACAAATGAACTGGGTGAGTTACCTCATCAACCAGTTAGAATAGGACTCTCGCGAAGCTCAGGATCAGGGCTATGAGTTCAACTTTAGCTGGCCACTAATCCTCATCGTGTTCATTTCTTGGGAGATGTGAGAAGGACTGACCTTCCCTGACATTGATCCATTTGAGCCACTAGCTGTGAAGTTCACCACTCTCTAGTATTCGAGCTATATGGGGAAACAATGGAAGTCAAACACAGTATTACATACGTACTACTTGCAGCTAAAGAGGGATATTGATTATCTCCCTTGTATGATGCCGAACACCCTGGATAGGTTCAGGCCCCTTCTGAAGTTCCGTGCAGATAGGAATTTTATTTATATCATTGCGTGTGCAGAAGAAATTAAAGAAGAGATTCAATCCTACCACAAGCTCACAGAGGAGGACCTGGAAGAAATTACTAAGGAATGGCCCGCAAAGTTCCTTATACCAGTCAACCAGGAAGAACTGTTCAACCCTTACCTCATTGGAGATCTGGTGGTTACTCACGAAGAGTATTATGCACCCAACAGTAGCAGGAAGAAAAATAAGGAAGATGTATAGGAAATATGCAACACATCAAAAGAAACTGCATTAGATTCACCTATTAGAGGTGGTGATGAAGTAGACAAAGAAGAGCATAATGGGGAAGAAGATAAACAGAAGCAAGGTGAAGTAACACCGCCGTAGAATCCCCCTGATGACACAAGGACATCAAAGAAAAGAAGGGTTTCCCCCACGAAACCTACATCGCGAAAGAAGTCCAAAGCTAGTAAGCCAAAGATGCAGACTGTACTCACATTCGATGACTTAGACTTCATTATCGCAGTTGTATCAGATGCCTCGGAAGATATTTTGCAGAAAAATGAAGCCAAACAAGAAGCCATGTATGAAATAATTGAAGCAGAACAAAGAGGAGTACAACAAGCCCTTCACTCCAACCACGTAGTTTCCATTGTGCCACTGCCATCAGAAGAAATAGAGTTGGGAGATGAGCCTGCCTAATTTCGTAGAATAGATGATGTGACTGAAGCTCGCCTTTGTTGTGTGCAAGAAGAAAAAGAATAGGACACAGTAGCCTTGAAGCAAGAACAAGAGGAAGTCATAGAACGACGTCGAGTTGCGCAACAAGAGAAGGATGACCTCCAAGTCAAGTTCGAAGAGGATAAAGAACAGATCCGAAAAGAGAAATAACAACTGCTAATGGAGCAGGTCATATTTAAAGAAGAATTCAACAGAGAACTTTGCAATGTGACAGGCTTAGAACAAAAAGAAGAAGACCTAGTGGAGAGTCAAGTAGCGAAGCTTGCTGCAGCCATCCAACAACTTCAACATAGAGTAGCAGAATTGGAGTTACAAGCAATACCAAGAACTCCATAGGAAGTGCGAGACCAACAAGAAGAAACCACCCAAAACGCAGTCCATAGAATCAAGGAATTAGCCTTGGAATGTAAACAGCTTAGCAGTCATAGTGCGTAAAATTATGAGTGTCTTACCAAGGACCTGAACTAAAGACACTGGAGTTGCATCTCCAGGAAGAAAAGAAACAAGCAACAATAGTAAAAGTGCAGTTGAAGCCCTTGTCACCTGTCAAGCGAATGAAAAGATCCCAAGAAAAACACATGGCTCAACAACAAGTCCATGCCATACAAATCAAAGTCATGGAAGTGACTTAGAAGCTCCAACTAGTCCAGGATGTAGCTTGCCTACTTTTTGAGGAGATTGAAGAATGAGGAGCATAACTAGAACAAGCATTCACTGCAATTGAACAACACTTGGAAGGACTTGTGACAGAGGCAGTTATTCAAGAGTTCGCCGAGTAGGAGGCCTTGGTGAAGCAGCAGGTCGAAGCAGCTTGAGCCAAGCTCGACGTGTTTGAGGCATAGTTACCCATAGCAGAGTGACTCGGGATGAGTCACAGGTGAGTTTTGGGGGCCTGTTGGCCCTCGACCAAGTTTTGGAGAACCTTGGTCATGTTTGACCTCTTTTGGCACTTTGACAGGCTGGTCGAAGGCAAAGTGCAAGTCGATGCGGAGATCGTGGGATCTCGGCCCCGTTTTAGGGCATCTTTGGGAATAGGGTTCGTGTAACAGGTATGGGGATGTCAACCCATGGGTTTACCCATGTTTAGGCCCTTTTGTAATGTATAAATATAAATCTAAGCAATGTAAGTAAGTGGTGTGATGCTAGGTGATAAGTATTATGCTAAGTCCAAGTAATTGCAAAAGGCTTTGTTCTTAGTGTATGTTGAGGTTGTAAAGCTAAGTGCAGGTCATTTGTAGTGCTTTGTGCACAAACTCGGGGAAGGAGGATCTAGCGAGGTGCGCACAAATCCCCTGTCCTCTGCGGAGTAAGGTTTTGATTCTATGTGCCTGTAAGAAGCTTGACAAAAGATAATAAAGAAAGAGAAGAGTTGGTGGATGTAGCCCCACACTAGGGTGAACCACATATATCATGTGTTATGGTTTCTTTGTGCATTTTGGTTGTTGTCTTATGTATACAATTTAAGCTTAAGTGCAGTAATGAATGTTTAGAGGAATCTAGTATGATAGCTTAGTGCTTAAGTGATGTGAATAAATGATAGATCTGATCTTTTTCCATGTGCTAAGTGCTTAGATGTGTTAGATCTGGTTGAATACTGGGTTGTTCTATAATTAGGGATTGAATATCTGATGTGAATAAGGGTTAAATACTGATGAATGCTAACTACTAAGTGCCTTGATAGAGTGGTGTAATCACAGATCTATGTCCCAGCTAGGTTGCAGAGATTTGAGTACTGCAACCACCCCTGCCTTTACCTTGGGTGAGACTTCATCTGCCCCTGTGCCAACAAGAATCAAATATATTGGCAGTTGATAAGATTAGGAGTAAGGATGACATAGAAAGAAGAAAAGGTAGGGTTGAAGCTTTGACCTTTGGTTCCTCTACTTCTCACCCTCAAGTTGATGAGTTAACAAAACTAGTAAAATCACTTTCTGTAGAAATGGAGAAATTGAAATTTGAGGGGAAATAGGGCTACAGGAACACCCAAAATACTGACAACATGGGTAATTTCAGTAGACCAAATAATGCCCCTTAGATCATCTAGAGGGATCAAAGAAATAAGGATAGGGATGATAAAAAAGTCCAAACCCCTCTACAAAATAACCTAGTTACTGATGAGGAAGAAGAAATTGATCCTGCAATCCATTGTCTTGGTGAGACCTCTTCATCCCCTCATTTAACTTAGCCTGCGTATGAAGAGTCCCTCATGGATAACCAACTAAATGAGATGAGAAAAGGGGAAAGGACAAGTGGCAATAAAAATAGATACAACCTCAAGTCTAAGAAGAAAGAGGGAAACCCTGACATTCCTAAGCAGCCTACTAGAACAAAGCAACCAGTTAAGGAGGTGGCAACTAAAAAAAAAGAAAAATAGGCAGAGGACCTACAGATAGTGGTTAAGGCCCTATCCCAGAAGAGAAGGAGATTATGAATCCTCCCTCCTAGTTTATATTTTAGAATGAGATTCAAAAGATTAATATCCCTATACCTTTCTTGGAGCTAGTTAAGCATGAGGATTTCAGAAGGTACCTCTCCAAAGTGTTGCATCATGAGCCTTCATCGTATTTTTTGGATTCAATCAACCTCCAAGATGAAAGTCTTATTGTCATACTGGGAACTTTGGTGGAGGATAGGGATGACTCCTCCCCTCCTTTCTATACCTCATTGAACATCCATGATAAGGTGTTGCACAACTGCTCAATGGATTCAGGGGAATCTGATAATCTCATGTCTAAGATTGTCATGGAGGAGCTCGGGTTGGAGGTTACAAAAAATTACCATGACCTGTACTCGTTTGATTTCAGGAAGGTGAAGTGCCTTAGGGTTATCAAAGACTTGGTTGTTTCCTTGTCCCAGTTTCCAATGAAAAGTGTGGTCATGTATATTGTGGTTGTTGATGTACCCCCTAAGTTTGGGATGCTCTTGTCTAGATATTGGATGAAAATACCGGTGAAAACGTTATAAATGGATCTTTCATATTCTAGTATCCTTGTATTTGGGGGAGATAATAGAAGACTTTATAGGGAAGCACAACTTGCTTACATTATCAGTGATGAAGCAAACCTGACCAACCACCCCATTTTTGTTGTAGACACTGATCTAGGAACCAATATGTTACAACTCACTGATCCCCCCCAAGCACCTATTAAAATTAGAAATCATCCCATCATCTCTTGTGAAGACCCTCCTTCCAATATCTCTAATTGGAAAATGTTTTTTGATGGAGCATCTTCCAAGGAAAGTGTTGGGGTTGGGGAAGTTTTCATTTCTCCTACCCAAGAGACCATATCTTTGTGTTTTAAGATTGAATTTGAAACAAAAAACAATGTGGAAGAATATGAGGCTCTTTTTTTGGGTTTGAGAGCTGCTAAATACATGGAGATTTAGGAGCTAGCAGTGTTTGGATATGCTGAGTTAATTATCCTTCAGGTCATAAATCTATATCAAGCTAAGCACCTAGGTTAAGGGCCTACATAAATGAAGTCTGGGATCTTGTTGATAGTTTCTTCTTGGCTTTTAATATCTCATTTGTTCCAAGAGAGGATAACTCTATGGTAGATTCATTGGTTGTCTTAACAAGTAATTTCAGGGTCCCTTTGCCCCCAAAGCTCAAATATGAGGTGGAAGTAAAATACAGACCCTATGTTCCTGACAATGTCAAACATTGGAAGGTTTTTGAGGATGATATTCAAATGAAAAGATTTCTTGAAACTATGGATGATTTTTTTTATTTTCATATTGATCAAGATCAAGATACTAAAGAAATCCCTCATGCTGATGCTTTTCTGAATACAATTATTGACCATCATATTGTTCAGTTGCCAAGTAAGCATATTCCAAAGGGACTTGTCCCCTTGGAGAGATTGTTTGACAGAAAGGATGTTGTTATAAAGGTTGAAAGTTCAACTAAAGAGGTTGATGTGACTAAATGAAATTTAGGAACAAAGGAGGATCCCAGGTATGCCAAATTGTCTAGCAGTCTATCAAAGGAGAAAAAGGTTGAGTATGTCAAGATTTTGAGGGCGTTTGTTGATGGTTTTTCTTGGAAATATGAAGACTTAAGGATGTATGATACCAACATCATGGAACACAAAATCCCTTTGAAAGAAGAGGCCAAACCTTTCAGGAAAAAACTGAGATAGATAAACCCCATGTTGTTGCCTATTATGGAAAGGGAAACAAATATATGCTAGATGTGCAGATCATCATTCCTTTGAGATATTCATAATGGGTGGATAATCTAGGTCCTGTGAGGAAGAGAAATGGGTTAATCAGATTGAGTGTTGATTTCATAAATTTGAACAGGAGCTCCAAAAAATATAACTACCCCTTGCCAAATATGGAGCACATTTTGCAGAGAGTGACTGGTTCATATAGGATGTCTATTATTGATGGATTCTCTAGCTACAATCAGATCTTTGTCCTACCTAAAGAGAGAGAGAAGGCATCCTTCACTAATCCTTAGGGCACATTCATGTATGCTAAAATGCCCTTTGGATTGATTAATGCAGGAGAAACCTTCCAGCGAGGTATGGACATTTCCTTTATTGGGGAGAAAAACAAATTTGTACTCATCTATATGGAAGAAATTATAGTATTCTCAAGGTACGATAAAGAGCAATGTCATGATCTAAGGAAAGTCTTCCTGAAGTGCATAAGGTTTGGTCTATCCTGTAATCCTAAGAAATCTTTGTTTTCTATGAAGGAGGGAAAATTATTGGGGCATATTGTGTCAGTTGAAGGGGTGAGAATTGATCCAACCAGTGTAGAGGCCATCCATGCATTATATTTTACCAGATATAGGAAATAAGTTCAATCTTTCTTGGGTAAAATCAAATTTCTGAGGAGGTTCATTTCTAATTTTGCTAAGTTGGTTAAGCACATTACAACCATGCTTAAAAAAGGGAACGAAGTGAAGTGGACTGCTGAGTCCAAAAATTCCTTCGAACAAATCAAGAGGTCTTTGATGGAAGCACCTGTGCTCATCATCATTGACTATTCTAAGTAATTTCTAATATTTTATTTTTCCTCATCAGATACATTAGTTGTTGTTTTGCTACAGAAAAATGCAGAGGGGTTAGAGCAACCTATTTCCTTTTTCAGCAGAGCATTGAGGGATGTATAAAGTAAGTATGATATCATGGAGAAGAAGGCATATTCTTTGGTCAAAGACCTCAAGGATTTTAGAATCTATGTTCTACATTCAAAAATTATTTCATATGTCCCCTAAGCCTCAGTAAAGGATATCTTGATCCATCCTGATATAGATGGGAAAAGAAGCAAATGGATTGCCAAAATTATGGATTTTGACTTGGAAATAAAGCCCACTAAGTTGGTGAAAGGCCAAGGTTTATCCAGGTTACTGGTTGAATAAAACTGCAAGGCTTTAGGGGTTAATTTCATCAACATAGACTCAAAAAATAAGCAAACTGAGATTGTTGATAAAGACTCTCATGTCAGCCTTAGCTTATTATAAAGGATATGGTATAAAGACATCATATATTTTTTTGCAGAAGTTACGACCTCTTGATGATTTGGACAAGAACAAGGTAAGAACTTTGAAACTCAAAGCAATCAAATATTGTCTCGTTGATCAGGTTTTGTACTGGAAGGATCCTTTAGGGGTTCTGTTAAGATGTCTAGACCCACAGGAGGCCCAAAGAACTATGATTGATTTTCATGACAACTCATGTGGGGGACATCATTTTTGGAGGACCACAACTTATAATATCCTCAGAGATGGGTATTTCTGGCCCAACCTTTTTACTAATGTTTGTGAAAAGGTTAGAGCTTGTGTCAAGTGTCAAAATTTTGCTGGAAAGAAGCCGCTCAAATATTTTCCTTTGAAACCTGTAGTGGTTTCTGGACCTTTTCAGTAGTGGGGTCTTGACTTCATTGGACAGATCCACCAAGCCTTAAGTGGTCAACACATGTAGATTTTAACTGCCACTAATTATTTCACCAAATGGATAGAAGACATCCTTACAAGGAGTGCCTCCAAGAAAGTAATAATAAGCTTCCTTGAAGATATCATGTCCAAATTTGGATGTCCAAGCATTATTTTTACAGACAATGCTGCCTCTTTCAAAGCTGAACCATTAATCAAGTTTTGTGAGAAGTATGGGATTACACTAGTCCATTCTACTCCTTACTACCCTCAAGGAAATGGTTTGGCAGATTTCTCTAACAAAAGCCTCATAAATATCATCAAAAAATTGTTAGAAGATAGCAAGAAAGCATGGGACTCAAAGCTGAAATTTGCATTATGGGATGACAAATTTACAACCAAAAGGTCACTTGACATTTCCCCTTTTCATCTTATGTATGGGGTTGAGGATATTTTTCCTGCCCTACTTTCCTTTCCCGTGGAAAAATTCCTTCAGGACTACCAAGGAGAACTTGATGATATGGTCAGGAGGATATTGTAGCTGGTGGAAGTACAGTAGACGAGGGAGAAGCTTCTTGATAAAGCGCATGATCATCAATAGAAAATAAAATGAGCCTTTGATAAGAGGTCAATAAAGAAATATTTTTAGCTAGGGGATCTGGTGCTCAAGTGGGATGCCCCTAAGCAAGAAAAAGGAAAACATGGTAAATTAGAAGCCTTATGTATTGGTCCCTTCAAGATTTCTGAGGTGTTTTCAAACAACACTTATAAATTGCAAAAATTGGAGGATTTTGAAGTTTTTGGTGGCTCTGTCAATGGGCGCTATCTGAAAACGTTTTTTGTTTAATTCATGATCAAAGTTCCACCATTGTAATTAACACTTCCTTTTTATTTCTATTTTGAATAAGAGACTCCATAACCCAAAGCTAAGGCACTGAAATTGTGCATTCTTGGCAGCTCATAGGGAGAATGCCATCCCCTGTGGAGCCAATGTTATCACATGAGGTTGTTAAGAGTCATATGCGATTGTTGTTAATACCTATGTCTATACCCTAGTCTCATCTCTCTCTTTCTTTTCCCCACCACCAAGTCCTAGGTTTTTTTCCTCTGACTGATCAAGTCATTTTCCCCCTTTTTGGTGACCTGTTTTCCCTTGGTGTCTTACCTGAATAAGTCTCGGACCGCAACTTTCCTGTTTTTATCGAAGGATGAACACTCATCACCATATTTGTTTCAATTATTGGTCATTTTGTTTCCTGAGCCCACATCAAGTCATCCAAGTCCTTATTTACATAAGAAGCAACCATCGGCACAAGGTGTAGCACCCAAAGCAATCTATTGTGGGCTCAAAACAAACAAGTAGGCTAGTTAAATTTTCAATGATGGAGATCCTAGGAGCATTTTACATCAGCGACTCTCGATATTTTGAAACATCAAATTTGTGTGAGGTTTAAAGACTAGGTGGAAGATCCAAAGTTACATATCAAGCGCCACATGTCCTTCCCGATCAGATGGTCATGATTTACTTCAGGAGTTGGGGCTTCAGGAGTTTCATCTTCCTCGCTCTCAATTTCCTTTGAAGTGCTTTTTCCCGAAGTTGCAGATCATGGGACATGCTTCCTTCTCCATTGGATGATCAATATTTACTTTGGGAATGCAAACTTCGGGATTTTTATCTCCTCCCCTCTGGCTTTCATTTGTAGTGTTTTCTCCTGAAGTCCACAGATCGTTGCCGCAAGTCCTTCCAAATCCTATGGTGGTAGTTTTCTTTGAGACTCTAGGCATCGAGAGTTTCAACCTCCTCACTCTTGTTTTCAACAATAATGTTTTCTCCCACAGTTATAGATACTTGTCGCGTGTCCTCCCTATATCTATGGTCGTCGTTCACTTTAGAGATCCAACTCTACATGCATACCGCCCATGAGCTCTGAAGTGTCAAAGTACGTTGTAGTCATCAATTCTGATATGTGGTGCTCTCGTCAGTTATGACACCTGGCATCCATCTGAAGATGACACGTGGAAATTAGTCCAAAAACCTTTGGTCTATCATCTGCTTGTTTCCAAGTGACACATGTTACCTCTCTTTTCATGACACGTCAACATAGTGACATCAAACCACCACATCAGATCATCCTCCAGGAAGTGTTCTTGTTCAGTGACAAAATAGTGCCATCTCCCAGGGTGGTTAGAATTATCCTAAAGTTGGCAAGAGAATAAACTTTAGCGGTGTCGCTAAATTTAGTTGGAGTACCTAGATCATAGATCGTGACCAGATCAATGACCATGTTTCATTGCGGGGACGCAACATGCTCAAAAAATAAAATTCTTGAGTAGTCCCACAATTAAAACCATGGTATAGAGAAAGAGCTACGTGGCGGAAGGTGGTGGGTTGCGGGTTCAAAAGCGGTGTGGATCCAAACTACCTTCGACACCCCCGCAATCACATGCTTATAAACGTCAAATCTGAGAGAAATGCATGGCATCCGCCTAGGCATTAAGTCTCATCCCAGTCCCAATGAAGGATCGGTTAATGAAAAAGGAGTGGTGGTTGAAACCTCGACTCACTCCATAAAGAGAAGGTGTGGATGGTCTGCCTGTGGAGACAGAGCTGTCAGCTTGAGGTACCAAGATGGATGAGTTTTCCTATAGGCCCATGCTGAGCTAAATTTGCGTCTGACAGGAGGATACACAAACAGTCTGACAGAAGAAGGCACATATGAAAGGATTTGAATGGAATGGCCAGATCACACCCCTAGTAGTTGTGGATTGATCTTAGTATAAATAGATTAGTTCAAGTTTTTGTTAAGGTTGTCAACTGGTTGAGTCGAGCTCCCTACTATGTAATTTTGAGGCCAGAACTGTTCTCTGGTTATGTATCAAACTTGAGACTTTTGCATTAATAGAAGTCAACTTATTTCATCTCTTTGTTAAAAATGTGCTAAAACGCTCGGGCAGGATGATCCAGTCGAGTTGTTGTAGTTGCATGATAATGTAGGTTTGATTATTATGATATTGTGACATGTTTCAGTGTCTGAAACTTGAGTTCAAGAGTGATCTTGAGCCTGAGTTTTTCTTCACCAAGTTGCTTGAAAGTCGGATGCCCATAACAATCTTGTTCACCTCTCTCAGTAATTCTTCTTTCTGCTCACACTTAAACTCAAATCACTGACTGAAGTTAATGAGGGCCTCACTTCCTTGTGCATTTCTTGTCCAGTTTTTGAGTTAAAATGATTCTTGTACCAAGTTTTGTCCATTTGACCTCCACTCATAAAACCAACATCCACCAAACATTTTGATGGGTATTGGGCTTATCCTCTTGTAGTCGGAGGGTGAATCTCACTACTAACACTAGGAACTTCCATTGGATCAACAAGACCTAAGTAGTCAACCACATGTTCATAGGCATTTTACCTAATCATTGCTTTCAAATTGTGAATATTCAAGTGATGTAGTTTTCTAATTTGATATTTTTCTTCTCCTTTTGTGAGTTTATAAAGTTTCTTCACATTCAACTGAAATGTATGGCCATCATCAACTAATTTATTCATCTTCAATCTAGTTCAAATGACATTTTGTATTGTTTTCCTAATACCATCCTCTATATCAAGACATGGTGTTATTATTTCCATGCTACCTTTAGGATTTTCATTATAATATTAAGATCTAACGATGTTTTCTTCATCATCAACAACATTTTATTTCTTCTTCTTACAATTTAAATGGTTTTCATCTAAATCAATGATTTCTTCATAATCAATGGGAATGGAATCATCCTCGGTCATTGCTCTTTTGTGTTTCTCTTGTTTATTCTTCTTGTGAGGAGTGATAACATTATTGGGACTATTCTCAACAAAATATTCATTTGTAGTTTCCTCATCTTCAAATGTAACCTTTTTAGGATTTCTATAATGAAGACTTTTCTTTCATCTTTCATGTTCTTGTTTGTCTTCTCTTGCAACTTCAACATTTATTAATTTTTGTTTCTTTTTCCTTCCTTCCTATGCCTTATCGATATGAAAGGAATTGATGAATTCCATGATATTATTATTTTTATAGCGAATTCCCATTAACATATGTGAAATTCGTTCAACAAAATACTGTAAAAAAATATACAACATTTATGTGTTAAATAAAATTAAAAAATTAACCCCCCAAATGGGGTGTCACAACGCTCCACGTATCTATCTGAGAACTCAGATCCAACCACCTCGCCTCGATCCACGTGTCAACACCTACTTCTCCCTTTGGAATTTATTACCACCTTATGTACTATGCAACTATCCATTTCATCGTGCTCTCAACTAAATGCTTCAGTGCGCTTAGAGTTGGCTTCCCATCATGGCTATGACATTGGTACACTGTCCGATCCTCCTATGCTCATGTGCATTTACTCTCCATCCTTCCTCTTATGGTGATGCCCATCCTCCAAATTGGTATATATCGCCCTCTCCTTCTAGATACACTTTCTCTTTGTCGTTCTCCATGGTGCGTACCTGGTTCTTCATGTTCGAATCTCCACCTCACCCTCACGTTCCTCAGGCTATGCCTCCCCTTTGCGGGAATCTAAAGAGAGTTACCCTCTGGTACCAAAATAGATCATCGATGGCTAGCATGAACTCCTCCACCTTCTCTCATATGCTTATGTCCTCACCTCCATCATCCACTTAGTCCTTACCAGACCAATGTGGCCTTTCGCCTCTATCCTCACCACAGGCTTGTTGAGTTGAATGGTTTGACCTTCAGGGGAATTCTCTTCACTAACCTATTAGACATCTCCTAGATGTGGCCTCGACCTCACAACCAACATTGGCATGCCCTTCTATTCCACCACCCTTATCTCCCTCGCTACCCCCTTTGGCACCCCCATTTCTAGCTTATGTGCTTTCACTGGAGGAATTCAACTTTCAAACACAAGAACTTCAAATGGAAGTGACTCAAGGCCAAGCTCTACTCCAATTGGATTGTGCTTCGTGCCCGCGACTCCAAGATTCGATCTAAATTCTCCAATATTTGGTCTTCCCAGTCTGTAAAGACGTCAATGACCTCCGTTTTTGGCTAGAACACCTAGATCAACATGCATAGAAAATCAAATCTCTACTCTCGACCCTGATCTAATCCCTGCATTAACTAGATTCAGGAACCAGTGTCCCCGCATCTCCAGGGGTGTTTCATGGTCCAGACTTCCAGGCAGAGGACGAACGAGACATGGATACATGTACAAAGGAGGCGGAGGACAAGAGAGACACCATGCAAGACACACACAACGAAAGATGAGTACATGCAAGAACACAAAACACCATGAAAGTTGGTAGGCGTACATGTGTCAACATTCTTGTTTTATTTTGAAAATTGTTAGTTTTTTCTAGAAGGATTTTTTTAGGTTGTTAGAGTTTAGTACTCTCCATTTTTTGGGTCTGTCAGACGATAGGCATTTTCTGGTTCATAGTATAATCTTCTTTGATATACAATATGCATGCATGGATCGACCAAATCGGTTTCCCCATGGGGAGATTTAGGAAAATATGTTTAATTACCACTGATTTTTATAGTCAAAGTGTCAGGATGAGTTGGTTTCCCTTCGGGGAAACTCAACACATCCAAAAATCATTCTCAAGACGATACTATAATTTTTGCTTATGACAGGTAATCTATAGCTTCTTACATAAAAACAAAAAATTAAAAATTAACATGGTACTAAAAACAATACAGGATACAAAAATAAAAATAAACAAATGTACATTACCTTTCTCAATATCTTCAACCATAGATGCACATAATTATGTAAAACATTCAACCTTGTTATAATTACTCAATTTCAAACAATATCTAATTTTGATATAATTCATCGCTTGTTTCGCAAGTGCATAAACAATATCTGCATCTGGAAACAAACATATATCTTGTAACAAGCCAAGTGGATGATAATTTCCTTGCACATGTTTGAACTTGGCACAACACACATATAGATGTTCTCTATTATTTCCATTTTTGTATTTAAAAAAGATACAATATTCCAGTTTGTTTTAACCTTCCTCAGATTTCATCTCTCTAACATTCTTCATTTCCCTTGACAACTAAGGTATTGGACCTTGAACACATGTTCTATCAATTTGTTCTCTAGCATTCATGGAGGTCCCAGTTACAATTTTAGAATCCATTATTGCAGGTCGTGATTCATATACATTCACATATATTTTATTTCCTACCATTTTTTCTATGTGAAAAAATTAAAAAAAAATTAGGTTTGAGAAATGATTACATTATAATAAATTTTAAAAAAATCTTAGACCATAAAAATTAAACTTAAAAAAAATAAAAAACAATTTGGCCCATAGGGTTACTAGGAGATGTTGGGACCAACTCTTGGCCTATGTGGGTTGGGGTGATGCCCCTAAAATACCTCATATATAATCCTTGGGATATCATGACTTAGTCGTGGGGGTCATCTCCCACAACCAAGCCTTGGGTGTGTCCACGACTTGGTCACAAAGGTAGCCCTCGCACGACCAAGTCATAGTTCCCCAAGGCTTGGTCACAACCAATTCCCCGAACATGACTTGGATGTGAAAGGGCAGCCCCACAGCCAAGCCTTGGGTGCCCAAGGCTTGGTCATGGGGCTTCCCCAACATGACCAAGCCCTGGGCGCGCCTAGGGCTTAACCGCATGAGTTGGGGTGATGCTAGAAATCTCCCCAACCCCCACTGCGATCAAGAAAAAATCACCTGGGTTCCCACATGATCATGCCTTAGCCAAAGTGGAGAATCATATGATGTATTCCATTGCCCCACCTCCCTAGTGGCCAAGTCACGGTCCCGCGGGGGCGTGACATGGCTATCGGGGGGCTTTCCCCCACGTACAATCCCTAGGCGCAACCAACGCTTGGCCATGAGGGCTAGGGAGATTTTGGAAATCATATTGAGCACCCTCGTAGGATAAGTCATGGTCCTTCATAGAGGGTAATCATGCCCACTAACCACCATGGGACAAAATTCTAAATTTTTTATTAAAAAGATATAAAAATTGTAATTATTTAAAAAAAAAATTATAGCAAAATTTGCTTCTTTTTTTTGAAAATTTTTAATAATTTTGTTAAATTTTCTTTGAAAAAGGTCTATTTTTTTTGAATTTGTGATTTTTTAAGAAAAAATAAATCTATCTTTTAATTTTTAGCATGAAAAAATGTCATGGGATTCAAAAATTATCTTTTAAATGTTTTTATGGTAAATGGTAAGAATTAAAAAAAAAACTAACCTCTGAAATGCTAAATTCTCCTCAAATGTCTTCTTGATGTTCTCCTCAAATGTCTTCTTGATGTTCTTCTTGATGTTTCTCCCTTGTAAATTTCTCCAAATTATTTGGCGAATGTTTCCCAATATTTAACGTAATGTAAAAAGACAAAAAAACAAGACTGTGTATGTATAAAAAAGATGATATAAATTAATGTTAAGTGTAATCAATGTGGGATAAATAAAATAGGATAATATTGTTTACATAGATATATATCTAAAATTATATGGATCATTGCTAAGTTTAATGAATGTGGGATAAATAAACAAACATGAAAAATATTGTAATTAACAAAAAAATAACGAATTAAAAGAGTATTTTTTTTTGAATGAAAAATAATAAAAGAATTTTTTTGGGGAGAAATTTTGCAGTGAAA
>ML779264.1:13912-44925 GCA_009831015.1 Picea engelmannii
CCGGGAAAACCTTTCTTTTTCATTATATCGAATTTCACCATTCGCCATACAATATATACAATGTTTTTAGGTATTCTGTAGATACCAAAACCCTAATCCCTTAATCCGGGATTAATTTACAAATCAGCTAAAAATAGCAAAATGCGTCAGATGCAGTCATCGTATCTGATGCACCCACACACACACACATGCAAAGAATATAACACATACCCAACAATCTAGAGTTCATCATCTTAGTGCCGCCATTTTTCTTTTCAGTTAGAGTCGGTCTTAGTCAAGTTATGGTCTGTGTGTCAAAGCATGTGAGGTCAGGTACCGAAAAAAAAAATGGTTGAAGTCAACAAGTGGTCGGTTGGCCCTTGGAGTCGGGAAGGTATGTCAGAGTCAAAACATGTGTAAATAGTACAAGTCTATTCCCAAAGAGTCAGGTCCTGTCAAGTCATGTCGGCAAGTGCAGTGACCATCATCAACTCATTATGGAGGCTGGAAGAATGAAAAATCATGACGTTTGTATTACGTATGCCCTGCAGCCCTTATCAATTGTACTTTACACGTGCGGATGTGCTACGAAAAGCCTTCAGTTCATTTCGAAACATCCAATCGCCATGAATTCAATGTTCCCTGGCATGATTCCACCTCCCACCTGCTCTGTTATAAATTCTAGATGTTCTGCACGCATTTTATTCACCAGTCGATCTTGTGAACTATTTTTAGTTCTTCTTGCAAGCCCAGTTTGATCAAGATCACTGCCTTGTGCCCGTTCCAAATCCATCGCGCGTGGGACAAATACGCGTTGCACCATGGAAACCACCCAAAGCATAAGGAAGGGCGTGCGAAGTGGCAAATGCGTGGGGCCCGAGCCCCAAAACTTGACATTGATCAACGAAGATTGAGAGGTCAGAGTGTCTTTCGAACAGTTCGGGTGCATGGCCTTCTGCAGGAAAATCCAAGGATTCAATTTGAGACTAGCTGATCAATTTGCACTCAGTTTCGACGGTTTCCATGCAGTAATTGTGGGTGTCACTATCCATGTAACAGAAGAAACTTTGTCGACCGCGAAAGAGATACCTCTGCACGACGAAAGATGGTTCAAAGGCATGCCCTTGGATGCGCGATGCTATGAAGATTTCATCAAACGAGATTGTTTAGGTGGGAGAATCGAGACAGGCGTTCCAAGAAGATATTTGCAGGAACCTTTTCAGAAACTACTTGGAGTAATTAGGAGATACTTCACCTGTGAAGGAAGGTTCGATAGAATAAATTCCCATCACATTAGATTGTTGATGCACTTCATAGGAAGAAGACCATTAATCTACCCTTTTTCTTACATCAGAACCTCCGAGAGATGGCGGACGTCGCCCAAGCTGAAGCGGGTCAATCAAAAAGGAATCTCTCTCATGTCTCACTGATTAAACTGCTAGTAGTTGAAGAATTAAGACGTTTGGGAAGCAACCAAGATTCGTTCTTGCTCATAGCGGGCATCCCCAAGGATCCAAATGAAGATTTCCCTCTGCCTGCGAAAAGGGTAATATCACACCGGGAAGAGGCTGGAGTGGAAGAGGCTGTGCAGGAAGGAAAAATGGTGGAAGCCCCATCTCCCCAACAAAAAGTACCCCAGAGAAGGGACAGGACAAAGAAGAACAAGGAAACTAGGGAAACTTGATTCCCGAGTGAACCGCGCGCAAAGTTAGCTGTCGAAGAATTACTTATGTGCGTCATTCAGCTAGAACCTATCGAAGGTATAGGTTGAGAAATCTAGAGTAGAACGAGGAAGACATATGTCGAAGGAACAGATCTTTGAGAGCTATCTTAGTAGTTGAAGCAAGCACAGATCACTATTGCCGAGATTTACCAGGAAAATAGAGAACTAAGACAAAAATTGACAGTGAAGACCTTTGAAGTGTTAGCATCACAAGGCCATGAAGGAAATGTGATGTGGCTTAAGAGACAACTCAGGGAATCACAGGACACAATACTACAATTGCGCGAAACACATAGAATATCGAAAGAAAGTAATGTGAAGAATTTCAAAGAATGTGAAGTGACTGGGGAGAAAGTCTGCACAGTTCTTGCCAGCACGTAGAAGAAACATGATTAACCAAGTGCATTCTTGTATTCTCAAATTGTAGCGTGGATTTTGAAAGTTCTGAGGAAGGCATCTCCCTTGGACAATTTTGTCATTTTGGTAATGAATGCGAAAATCAACATTCACTTTCCACGTACGCACCCATGCAAATGAGCATGCGACAGAAACTAAGGCCATTACAATGGATGGCGAGAGTTTGACCAGAGCACTTGATTGTTTGGATACCTGTCAGGCATCGACACATCAGTCTCACCATGACGAGACCTCGTTGATAACCAAACCCCATGGAAAAGACAAGCAATTATGACGTGACCGAATACAATTGGTTTCTATTTCTGGAAAAGTGTTATACAAAAGGTCACTTACAGAGATCAGTCAGTTTCCTAAATTATAGGGATGGTAGCTAGAGAGAAGGGCAACCCAAGAGACACCCTTGCTTATATATGTTATCCTTTCAATGTAAGCTGGGTTGGTTGGAAAAATTAGTGTAGACAGTGACTATTGAATGTAGTTTGAGCTCGATCGGAATTTAATGCAAAAGTTCTGAAGCTTTGATGAAAACATTCTAATTGTAGCAATTGAATGTATTGTTTCCTTTCTTTGCGTACGTTTTTCCTGTATTCTTTATTCATATATATTTCTTTCTGAATAGGAATGTAATTTTGAACTTAGGATTCATTGCGCAACGCCCTTGGATTCACACCATTCAGGAAAACCGTCTTTCCTCTAAGTTAACTTTGAATTCATCCTCATAGGTGCTCCGAGTTACTTCATATGTTTTCTCCCCCACCACACATAATGATTTTAAACTGAAGACCATTTCTCCCTTATCCTTTATCCTCTCAAGTTCAGTCACCGAGTCATTTGTTTCTATCATTTTCTTAAATCGACTCCATAGCCCAAGGTACTCTCTTGCGCCAATAGAACCAGAAAATTATTATTTAAAGGTGTTAAATCTAGCTGACAATTTAAAGCCTTATCCTATATCGAGACAAAGTCTCCCGAGAGAGCCCTCTCCAGGTCCGAAAGGCTAGTTTCAGGTCTCAAAGTTGGTTTGTAGGTTGCCTCTATCATTCGTTTCTCAACCAAACAAATTTTACAGAGTGCTAACATTCTGGCGTCATTTCGAGGGACGAAATTGAATAAATTTTCCCTGGGAGAACGACTAAAGTTACAGTTTTGACCCCTGAGGGTAATAGAGGGACAAACATATCTATTGGCTGAAACCTTTACCCTGGCAACTCCAGTCAAAAATACCAATAGCATTAGGTAGTGTGGTTAAGGAACCCTAGCTTCGAAGACGATCTATATGAGAGCAAATCCTGATCCAAACCCTGTAGAGCCTGTGTGCGATCCAGAGAAACTTCTGCGCAGGACTAGAGAGAAAGCACCAGACCTATTCTATTACCTAGACATAAGATTGTCCTTACCCAAAGACGACACGCAAAGCATTGACGACCTTGAGTTTGACGTATTGTTTGAGCAAACCCTGTTTAGGTCTAAGTCGGAAACTAGCTTGGATGAGATAGTTTTCAACCAGAAGAGGTTCCAAGCTTTGATACCTAATAATATCCCCCAAATCCCTAACCCTCTTAGATCCATGGCCACCAGATTTTCCCCCCTCGTTCTTCCATCCCAACTACATGATTTTCCCTAAAATTACAGCCAAAGGATTAAGCTCTACGATGTTGAAGGGAACGTTTCATCCCAGAGGCATCTGGATTAGTTCAATGATTTTGTTGACCTAGAGGAGGTGGACTATGCAGACGCGAAAATGAGGTTGTTCACACAGAGCCTTTGGGGGGAGGTGAGGAAATGGTTCAAATCCCTCCCGACATCAAGCATTCAAGACTTCGCCGCGTTCGAAACGTCTTTCATTACTAGATGGGGAGACAAGAAGAACCCCTTGCAGCTGTTGATGCAGTACAATAATATGAAGAGGGCACCGGAAGAAACAATGCAAGAATTATTAGCCCGTTTCATGAGGGTTTATAACTTGATTCATGTAGAAGTCCAACCACCCCCCGCGGCTTTGCAACTGCGATACGCCGAATCCTCTGACAATGATTTCGCCTTGCTATTGAGAGAAAGAAGATCAAAAAATCTAGACACCATGATGACCGACGCAATCGAATTCGAGGTAAACATGATGGCATCGGGGAAGATTGAAAAAATATTCAACATAGACGATAAGAAACCCCAAGGGGATGCACAACCATCAACATCTCGGTCTTCGAACGAAAAATTTGACTTGATGATGAAGACGATGGAGAAACTGATGGAGAGAATGTCCATGGGAAACAAACCTATTGCTTGAGAACACCATGACCCCTAACCCAGAAATCAGAGACCAACAGACAAGGCCTCTGTTCCAAAACAATTACGCATATGAGGAGTTTGATCAGATGTTCCAAGACCAAATGCATTGCTGCGATGATAAGGACACGTGCGTGTTTTTAACGAAGGGGGATCATTATCAATACATGAGAGACAATGATGAGATTATGCTCAAGACAGACAACACACTCTCTTGGGAGACAAAATAATTCAGAAAGGGTTATCACAATGCCATTATGCAGTTTCAAAAACAATACAACCACAGGAGAAAGAAGGCACCTACCGAACCTCAGCAGATGAATCCCATAAGGAAACCTCCAGTGGACACCCATTCCACAAGCCGACCAAAGCCAGACAACTCGACCAAAGATGCGATTGAAAAGGAAAAGTCAAAGGAGGAGCCCTCGAAGAAAGTGTCGGAAATAAGCTAGGAAGCGTGTGGAAAAGAGGTAGAAAGGTTCTCTTCCCCCTTTAACTCTGAGCACAAAATGGCCAAGATCAAAATATCTATCCCTTTTAACGAACTTATCAGAAAGGGTGAATATCGGGAGCAGATTATTAAAATGCTAAAAATGGGAGGAACTCCCGACACTCTGAACATCCAAGATGATCACCCTGCCATTTTGTTTGGTCCGCGCATAGAGGAGACAAGTGATACTGAGGACGTTGCCCCATTCTATGTTAGTCTCAAGGTCCATGAGATGGCCCTGCATAACACCATGCTGGACTCAAGCGCGTCGCATAACCTCATGCCAAAGGTGATCATGGATGAACTGAGTTTGGACATCACCAGGCCCTATAAGGACCTTTTTTCTTTTGATTTGAGGAAAGTCAAGTGTTTGGGTCTCATCAAAGACTTGGTCGTATCACTAGCCCAAATTCCTTCGAAGAACATGGTTATGGATGTGGTTGTGGAAGACATACCCCCTAAATTTGGCATGCTGTTATCCAGGTCGTGGGCTACGAAGTTGAAGGGGACTCTGCAAATGGACATGTCATACGCCACCATTCCTGTTTTTGGCCAGGACAGACGGTTATACAAAGAAGTGCTGCTTAAATACATGGTAAGAAATAAGATGCAGCCAAATAACCATCCTATCTACTTCGTTGACATGGAGGTTGGATCCTCCATATTCTACAATGACCTTAGTATTGATGAGAAAGAATCGATGATCGTCATGACCGTCGATGATGAATCGGTGCGACGAGTAGCAGAGTGCGCTGATCCGAGGAACCATGCAGAGAACGAGATATGGAACATGAGTTTCGATGGTGCTATAAGTAAGGAAGGATCAGGGGACGATGTATAGATAAGCCCTCCCGAGGTGGGCACAAAATTGTGCTCGTACAAGCTCGCTTTCAAATGTGAAAACAACATGGTCGAGTATGAGGCACTGATTTTGGGCCTGAAGGTTTTGAAATAATTAGGCGCGAAGAGGATAACAGTGCATGGGGACTCTGAGATGGTTATAAACCAGGTAAAAGGTACGTATCAATCCAAACACCCCAGGCTAAGAGCATAGAAAAACCTAATGCTAGACCTCCTCAAAGAATTCTTAAAGTATGAGCTATCGGCGATCCCGAGGGGGAAAATCAAATCACCGATGCATTGGCCACTTCAGATTCAGTTTTTAAAATCCCCATTTTTCCCAACAGGAAATACGAAATCGAAGTTAAATAAAGGCCGACAGTGCCTGATAAGATCAAATATTGGCAGGTGTTTGAGGACGACAAACAGGTGGAGAGATTTCTCCAAATGAGCGACGAGTTTACTAACATGAACATTAATAACGAGTGCTGCTGCGACGAAGATGGGAGTGAAAATGCAGGCAACGATGACGACCCTTTCCATAACCATATAGCATGAAGGGACATCGTACAACTGAAAAACAACATCATCCCAAAGGGGCTAGTTCTGTTGGAAAAGTTGTTTGACGAAAATGACGTGGCTAGAAATCCCAAGATCACTGCAAACGAAGAGGATGTCGAAGACTACAACATTTGGACTCAGGAGAACCCAAAAATAATAAAATTTTCAAAAACGCTCAGTCCAGAGGTCAAACAAGACTACATCAAGATCATGAAGGATTTCCCCGATGTTTTCGCTTGGAGTTATGATGACTTGAAGGTGTATGACACTAAAGTGATTGAGCATGTCATCCCTCTCAAAGAATACCAGAGGTATTTCAAAGAGAAGCTGAGACGGATAAACCCCTTACTGCTGCCACTGATTGAAAAGGAGGTAAAGAAACTCTTTGAAGCTAAAATTATCGTTTCTTTAAGGTTTTCGAAGTGGGTGGCCAATTTGGTACCTATAAGAAAAAATACCAGAGAAATAAGATAGTGTGTGGATTTTCAAAACTTAAACAAAGTGTCCCGTAAGGACTAATACCCACTCCCTAAAATGGACTATATTCTGCAAAAGGTAGTGGGGTCTCAGAAGATGTCCATGTTGGACAGTTTTTCAGGTTATAATTAGATCATGGTCCACCCGGATGACAGGGAAAATATGACTTTTATGAAACCACGGGGGACGTTCATGTATGCCAAGATGACTTTCGGCCTGATGAACGCCGGAGCTACCTTCCAGAGGGAAAGGGACATAGCATTTGTTGAAAAAAAGGACAAGTTTATTGTGATTTGTTTGGATGACATCAAAATATACTCTGACTCCAATGATCAATACCTTGGGCATCTGCAGAAAGTTTTCCAGAAGTGCAGGAAATTTGGCATATCACTGAATCCAAAAAATTCACATTTCGGGATGCAATAAGAGAAGTTGTTGGGGCACATCATCTCAAAAGATGGAATTAAGATAGACCCCAGCAAGGATGAAGGAATCTTGAAAATTGGCACTCCGTGTAGTAAGAAGGAAGTGCAATCCTTCCTGGGAAAAGTAAATTTCTTCAGAAGATTCATCCCAAACTTGGAAGAAACTATAAAACATATCACCTGCATGCTCAGAAAGGGGAACAAGATCAAGTGGAACTCGGAAGCCAGGAAATCATTTGAAGATATAAAGATAACACTGACTAGATCTCTCGTGCTGGCCAGCCTAGAATTCACGGAAGACTTCATCCTGTTTTCATTTTCCTCGGAGCATACAATTGTCGGCGTGTTGTTACAGAAAGATGATCTGAACTTTGAGAAGCCTATAGCCTATTTCAACAGGATGTTGAGGGATTCTCCACTAAGGTATGCCATTATGGAGAAACAAGCATACACCTTAGTAAAATCCCTAAAGGAGTTCAGAACGTAAATATTACACTCCCACGTTACTGCTTACATGCCCATCAAATCAATAAAGGATATCCTGACTCAACCTGACCTTGAGGGAAGGAGGGGTAAATGTATAGCACCCATGATGGAATATGACCTTGAAATAAATCCCACAAAGTTGATCAAGGGTCAGGGCCTTGAAAAGTTGATGGTGCAGTCAGAATGTGATGTTGTGGGAATCAACTTCATCGTTGATCTATCAGATAATCCCGGGGAAGAAACAACTGCACAGGTGTCTCAGGAGTTCTCCGATTCATCGTGGTATACATACATCATCTACGTGCTGAGGAATCTGCAAGCCCCTCCGGGTTTAAGTAAGACCAAGTCTAGATTTTTAAAGCTCAAAGCCGCTAGGTTCTGCATCTTGGATAACTCACTGTACTGGAAAGATCCTGGAGGGATATTACTGAGTTGTTTGTTGGAAAAGGAAGCAAAATGAGCTATCGAGGAATTTCACAAAGGCGACTATGGAGGACACCACTACTGGAAAACCACCGCACACAAAATCCTAAGAGTAGTTTACGATTGGCCTATAATCTTCGCATACGTATATAAAGAAGTTTCCAGTTGCCACGAGTGTCAGATTTTCGATGGAAGAAGAAAGTTGCAGCCCCTGCCACTAAAGCCGATCTTGGTTGAAGCACCTTTCATGCAATGGGGCTTGGATTTTATATGGGAAATAAATTTGTTATCCTTGATGCAACACATATGGATATTCATGGCCACAAATTACTTCACGAAATGGATAGAAGAAATTCGAATGAAGTAGGCCACTGACGCAGTCATCATTCAATTTCTGGAGACAAACATCCTGTCGAGATTTGGATTCCCTATCAAGATCATAACAGATAACATGACGCATTCAAGTCCAAGAATATGGAGAAGTTTTTTCAGGATTAAAACATAACCCTGGGACATTCTACAACGTATTACCCACACGGGAATGGGTTAGCAGAATCGTCAAATAAAATTTTGACCAAGATTATCAAGAGACTCCTACAAGACAATAAGAAGGCCTGGCATAAAAAGATTATTTACGCATTATGGGCAGACAGGGTCACTACCAAGAATTCCATCTTGACCTCTCCATTCGACATTGTCTATGGCGCAGATGCGGTTTTCCCCACCTCACTGGGTTTACCTATTAGGAAGTTGCTGCAAGAACAAGAAGTCGAGCCAGATGACACGCAGAGGAGAGTAAATCAGATGATTCACACAAAATATATGAGGGAACATGTGTACAATTGATAACAACTCTACCAGGAGAGGATGAAGAAAACTTTTGAAAAACACTCTAAGCAGGATGAATTTTAGTTGGGTGATCTGGTGCTGAAATGGGACGCGAGAAATGAAGATAAAGGAAAACAAGGAAAATTCGATCATGTTTGGACGGGTCCATTCAGAATCAATGCATATCGCGAGAATACGGCTTATTTTCTGGAAGAACTAAATGGAGAGTGCATTGGTCGAGGGCCTGTAAACATCAGGTTCCTCAAACATTATCTGGTGCAATAAAGTCCATTTAAGTCACATGTCATTGTAAATAGTCATTTTATTTTTGTTTTGAGTCAGTGCGTTTGGTAGAAAATTGAAGCCTGAAGTGAAGGCCCTGAGTTTATTCTACGTCTTGTTGAAATTGTGTCAATAGGTTTTAGGTTGCATTTTGTTTTCCGTAGTTTCAATGTTTGAAATTTGAATAAGGCCCAATGGTCAGGCACCTGGTCTGCTTTTTTTTTCTACCTCGCTGGGAGGATATTATCCCCATTGGAGCCAGCTATTAGCACCACCATTTTTCTTTTCAATTAGAGTCAGTCTTAGTCAAGTTATGGTCCGTGTGTCAAAGCATGTAAGGTCAGGTACCGAACAAAAAAAGGGTTGAAGTCAGAAAGTGGCCTTTGTCCCTTGGATTCGGGAAGGGATTTCATAGTCAAATAATGTGTAAATAGTATGAGTCTATTCCTAAAGAGTCCGGTCCTATCAAAAAGGAATTTTTTACATGCCCTGGGTCGAGGAGAGTTGTTTAATAGAAGTCACATCAGCAAGTGTAGTGACCATCATCAGCTCATTATGGAGGCTGGAAGAATGAAGAATCACAACATTCGTATCATGTATGACCTGTAGCCCTTATCATCTATACTTTACATGTGCGGATGTGCTACGAAAATCCTTCAGTTCGTTTCGAAACATCCAGTCGCCATGAATTCAATTTTCTCTGGCATGATTCCACCTCCCACCTTCTCTATTATAAATTCCATATGTTCTGCATGCATTTTATTCACCATTCAAGATGGTGCATTACTTTTAGTTCTTCTCGCAAGCCCAGGTTGATCAATATCACTGCCTTGGGCCCGTTCCAAATCCATCGCGTGCAGGACAAATATGCATTGAACCATGGAAACCACCCAAAGCATAAGAAAGGGCACGCGAAGTGGTAGAAGCGTGGGGCCCGAGACCCAAAAATTGACATTGATCAATGGAGATCCGGACGTCAGAGCGTCTTTGGAATAGTTCGGGTGCATGAACTTCTACAGGAAAATCCAAGGATTCAATTTGAGACTAGCTGAGAAATTCACACTCAATTTCGACGATTTCCGTGCAGTAATTGCGGGTGTCACTATCCATGTAACAGAAGAAACTTTGTCGACCGCGACAAACATCCCTCTGTGCAACGAAATATGGTTCAAGGGCATGCCCTTATATGCGCGGTGCTATGAAGATTTCATCAAATGAGATTGTTTAGGTGGGAGAATTGAGACAAGCGTTCCAAGTAGATATTTGTAGGAACCTTTTCAGAAACTACTTGGAGTAATTAGGAGATATTTCACCTGTGAAGGAAGGTTCTAAAAAATACATTCACATCACATTAGATTGTTGATGCACTTCATAGGAAGAAGACCATTAAATCTACCCTTTTTCTTATATCATAACCTTCGAGAGATGGAGGATGACACCCAGGCTGAAGCGGGTCAATCGAAAAGGAAACTCTCTCATGTCTCACTGATTAAACTGCTGGTAGTTGAAGAATTAAGAAGTTTGGGAAGAAACTGGGATTTGTTCTTACTCACAGCGGCCATCCCCAAGGATAGAAAGGGAGATTTCCCTCTTCCTGCGAAAAGGGTAATATCACACTGCGCAGAGGCTAGAGTGGAAGAGGCTGCGTAGGAAGGAAAAATGATGGAAGCCCTGTCTCCCTGACAACAAGTACCTCGGAGAAGGGGCAGGCCAAAGAATAACAAGGAAGTTGGGGAAACTCGATTCCCGAGTGAACCGCACGCAAAGTCAGCTGCTGAAGAATTACTTATGCATGCCATTTAACTGGAGCCTGTCAAAGGTACAGGTTGAGAAAGATGGAGCAGAACAAGGAAGACAAATGTCAAAGGAACAGATGTTCGAGAGCCATCTTAGCAGCTGAAGCAAGCGCAACTCGCTATTGCCGAGATTTATCGGGAAAACAACGAACTAAGAAAATAGATAGCAGTGAATACCTTTGAAGTGTCAGCATCACAAGGCCACGAAGGAAATGTGACTAAGAGAGATCTCAGGGAAGCGCAGGATACAATAGTATAGCTGCGCGAAACACAAAGAATATCAGAATAAAGTAATGCAAAGCATTTCAAAGAATGTGAAGCGACCAGGGATAAAGTCCGTGCAGTTCTTGCCAGTGCACAGAAGAAACGTTATTAACTGAGTGCATTCTTGTATTCTCAAATTGTGGTGTGGATTTTGACAGTTCTGATGAAGGCGTCGCCCTCGGACATTTTTTTCATTTCGGTAATGACTGCGAAATTCGACATTCACTCACCACGTACACACCCCTGCAAATGGGCACACGGTAGAAACCAAGGCTGTTACAGTGGATGGCAGGAGTCTGACCAAAGCAATTGATTGTTCAGATACCTTGTCAAAGGAATGCATTGACACAACACTCTCACCATGACGATACCTTGCTGATAACCAAACCCCGTGGAAAAGACAAGTGATTATGACGCGACCAAATACAATTGGTTTATATTTATGGAAAGGTGTTATACGAAAGGTCACTTACAGAGAATAATCAATTTCCTAAATTCTAGGGATGATAGCTAGAGAGTAGGGAAACCCAAGCGATACCCTTGCCTATATATGTTATCCTTTCAATGTAAGTTGAGCTGGTTGTAAAAATTAGTGTAGACAATGACTATTGAATGTAGTTTGAGATCGATCAAAATTTAATGCAGAAGTCCTGAAGCTTTGATGAAAAGATTCTAATTGTAGCAGTTGGATGTATTGTTTCCTTTCTTTGCGTACATTTTTTCTGTATTCTTTATTCATATCTATTTCTTTCTGAATAGGAATGTAATTTCGAACCTAGGATTCACTGCGCAACGCTCTAGGATTTGCGTCATTCAGGAAAACTGTCTTTCCTCTAAGTTAACTCTGAATTCATCCCCAGAGGTGCTCCGAGTTAATTCATGTGTTTTCTGCCCACCACACACAACGATGTTATACTGAAGAATGTTGCTCGCTTAGCCTTTATCCTCTCAAGTTCAGTCACCATGTCATTTGTTTCTATCGTTTTCTTAAATCGACTCCATAGCCCAAGGTCTTACTGTCTTGCGCCAATAGAACCAGAAAATTATTATTTAAAGGTGTTAAATCTAGCCGACAATTTAGAGCCATATCTTGTATCGAGACAAAGTTTCCCGAGAGAGCCCTCTCCAGGTTCGAAAGGCTAGTTTTTTGTCTCAAAGTTAATTTGTAGGTTTCCTCTGTCATTCGTTTCTTAGCCAAACAAAGTTTATAGAGTGCTAACACATCGAAGAGAATGAATTTGCATCATCATATTTTCATTGCTTAGTTGGGTCAAGAGTCAAAACATCATCAAAGTTTCATCCACTACCCTTGGAATTAAGCAACAACCATAAAAATAAAGCGCACAATCTAAAATCAATTAGACATTTTTTTTTTTCTTTTTATAGTGAACCAACATTAGATAGGTTTAGGGCCTTGGATTAGAATTGGAGAGTAAAATCTCCAAGGCCACAAAGAAAAACCTAGAGTCATTAAAGAGTGATAAACCCATTCTTGTAACTAGTGTGTCAAGAAGCTCCTCTAGCACATGAGTCAAGCACGAGGTCGCATTGGGGAAAGTAGGGAGATTACCCCTCTCTGCTTGTTTTGGTGTTTGTGGTACCACTTCAATTGCTACGTATATGGGGTTTCGTCGGTTAACACCTTTGAATATTTGGGCCTAGTCACCTTTCCCTTATGTGCCGTCATACCTACGACTATTCACCTTGTCATTCACTGTGAGGTGGTAGCCTTAGTGACCTTTCCTAGGGAGCCACATAGGTGACTATAGGTGGGACATGCCTGTAGTACCTATTGGCGACAGAAGTCACTCCTGGATTGCAGCAGGAGCAGAGCCCGACGCTCATCAGTTTATGTCATGATTTGTGTATGAAAGGGGTGATCAAATGCAAGTAGGCTCAGACGATATTGTTTCAACTCTGAAACTAGGCCAGGCATGCATGGGCAGGTGAGGTCTTGGACATACTTCAGACAATGAGTTGTAGTAAGGGTGAGTAGGGGGAAGACTTGTATTAGAGAGATGCAAAGGTCTATTGTCAACATCAGGTTTCCAGCAGACTGTAGGAGAATGCATTTAAACGCGAGATCTTCTTACATTCAAATGCAGAAAACCAGAGAATACAATAGTGCCACAATAAAACCTTTATCATAATACAACTGCAATAATTCATGTGAATCAGTCAATCATGAACTCCCTCAATATGAGATGAAAACTAGATGAAATAGGGAAATTGTCTTTCATAAAACAAGAAATCTTACATACAAATGCATAACCAGAGAACTAGGGCGTCTGTTAAAACATTACAATCGGGAGCTTTGCTCTACCATCAATACCTTACAAAATACAAAGACTGAGCCTATATACTCAGAAAAATTCACTTAGCAGTGACGTCTCAGGGCTTTCAATGTATGGCGCCTCCTCAATCAAATCCGACCTGCACTTCTCCTGTCATACGCCACCTTAATTCTGCATGGCTCGCGCGAGGGGGTAGCTGAGCCCTTAAATGTTGAATTAGCATGTGCAGGCTTCCCTGACGAGTCGAGGACTCGGCGTGGATTCCATGGAAAGAACCAGTACAGAGGACCATCTCGGGTAGACCTTCTAGTCGGGACGTTCATTCCTTGTAATTAATGAGTGAAGCGAGGCTTAAACCACCTTATCTCTTATCTCATTTATCCTAAGCAAGCATCGGGATTTAGATCATGTCGAACCAACATTTGGAGACACAGTGCCCCCCTTTTGAAACTCATCTTAGCGCTTTTGGCCTTTTTGGTACAACCCCTTCTACTCCCTCGAGTGACCACGGGCCGTGACCTCTCGCCTATCTTCCAGAGTGCTTTCGGCGTTTTGGGGTTCGTGGATGAGAAAGAGCAGGTCTTTCCCCCTTCAAAATCGCTATGGGCGGAATGCCGGGAAGGCCTAATAGTCGCCATGCATCCCCCCACTGATCTGACGGTTCTGAACTAATTCGACAATATTGCGGGCCCGGGTCTGAGACATTAGCGCCCCTCCTTTAGTCCTGCTCCTATGTGACCGGGCACCCGAACCATGGGCCTAAGTCTGGGTGCTTTCGATGTTTCAGGGTTCGAGGTTTCAAGAGGTGAAATGAAGAGGAGCGCTTACCCCTCGAACTCCCGAATGCCGACGTGACACGGATGTGCGCCGTGCATCCTTGCGATCTGACAGTTCTGAATCCTCCCAACGATGCTGCGGGCCCCAAGTCCTGGATGCTCTCAGCATTTTGGGGTTCGGGGTTTCGAAATGTGAAATGTCGAGGAGTGCTTATATCTCAAACTCCCGAATACCGACATGGCATAGATGCGTGCCGCGTGTCCTTTAGATGGACGACCCATATAGTAAGCGCTATTATAAAAGGGGTTGTCCC
Organism: Picea engelmannii; assembly: GCA_009831015.1. Taxonomy (NCBI): domain Eukaryota; kingdom Viridiplantae; phylum Streptophyta; class Pinopsida; order Pinales; family Pinaceae; genus Picea; species Picea engelmannii. The sequence continues at coordinate 28,571 of ML779264.1, forward strand.
CCTTTACAGGCTTGCTTGATATGACCTGGGGCTAAGACCGTTGGCTCGGCGCAAAAGGTGCTTTCGGCATTTCGTCGATCGGCAACTTCAACTGCAATGAACAAACACCTCCTTGACTCCCGAAACATCGATCCCTGATACGTCGATTGGCTGCCACCTGTCCCAATTTGATTGGATGATCCAAGTCTTCTTTGAACCATTGGCGCTCCCTCTTGCTAATTCTCGGGCAACTTGACAGCCCCAAAAACCCGATGACCGTCGATTTTCTTTGTGGATGGATCTTGGCTGCTGACAGTAAAATTTCGCCCACTTACTTGACTCGTCACTGAAAAAAGGATTCTCTCGTGCTGCGCTTGGGTGCTTCCTGTGCAATGTGCAGACCTGGATGCTCTCGAGCCCAAGACAAGAATTATCGCTAACAGTACCTGGGGAAGACGTTCATTCACAGTCTCGGTTCCCTTGAAGGGTGCCCACCTTAATAAAGGGTACTTGCATTGGTTATGGATGTTTCACATAGATCATTGTAACTGCTCCTCGTACCTTCACTAGTCAATATTGTCGGGACATCATCTCCCCCATAGGGTTGGTTTCGAAACCAATTGGTTTTCTTGTTATTAGCCTAGATTTGATTAGGGGTGCACTCTTTGAGTCCAAGTATAGGTCGGCCTTAGGTTGAATTTTGTTTGGATTTTCACTTAGTATATTCATCGTGGTTGAAATACCACGTCGGTCCCATCAAATATGAAGGATTGAACCCATTACGGGGGAACAAGCACCTATCAAGAGATGCGAGATAGTTTATGAAGAATTTGAAGGGATCTAACTTTGGTTCAACGATACTAGTTTAGTCGAGGTAGAAGTTGTAGACTAACCTCCTCCACAAAATTTTAATCCTCCTTTGACTGAGTCATATGCACCTTTACTTGTCCAAGTGAGAGAAATTTTTAGGGCACCTTTCTCTTTCTTTAGTCATCCTCCCACCATGTTAGGAACTAGTGTTTCGTCTAGTGTAGCTGAGCCTATGATCCCATCATCAAGTGGGACTGGAGGCAATCCCCTAGGAGGCATCCCAGTGATGTCCACAGTACCACCCTTTATCTCAATTGGACCTACACCATCCATACCATTTTCTATAGGTCCCTCAATCCAGGGGACACTGACTGTTTCATCGTTTCCATCCATTAGTTTACCTAGTGTCTCTACACCCATATTTTCTATCCTAATGCCTAGGTTTGGATCTTCTTCCGATGGGGGTCGAGCCATGGTTTCAACATGGGGGAAGGAATCCCTTCCACCTCCACCATTCCTATGAGTGACCCTATATCGTCAGGTGCTAGTTCACTTTTCAGATGGAACATCCCTAGTGGTTTTGGATTTGTCGCTAGATAGCCTGGGGGTAGTAGTACATCAGGAGGTTTTAACTTTCCTTGGGTAAGAACACCCTTCCCTAGGGGCACATCCCTTGGGGGAAACTTTTCACCTTGGGGAGATTTTCCCTTTGTTAACACAATGGGTTCTGGGGGTTTCTTCCTTGGGAATAAACTTGGGAATGTTTTGCTTGGAGGATACACATTCACCCATAAGGGAAACCCCCTTGGGGGCATCTTTGGTTCTAGGAGCAGTCATGCTCTTGGAGGTTCCACCACTCTAGTGGGAACTCACTCTCCAGGATCTCTCCAAAACCCTTCAATAGTACCAATATAGGGGGAGTGCAAGGTGCATCCAGGACAATAAATACTTCACCTCCCTCACAATATTCATTTGTACCGTTTCCTTTCCTCACAATGTTAGATTTACTAGATTTGTCACGGTTAAAAAATGACCTTATTTCCCATGAACTTTCATGGATGGAAATGTCATCTAAGCTACCCTCAAATATTCCAAAATTTGACGGAAAGCCAGGAGAGGACCCCTCCACACACATCATTGTTGAAATGGATACTTGACACTGAGAGGGGGGGGTGAATCAATGTCACAAAACTTTGGACAATTTTCCACTTTTTATAAATTAACTAAACAACATATATTTATTTCATTTTCTCAACCAATATATAAAAGAATAAATATTTTATTTATTTATTTAACGTGAATGAATACATAAGATCAATCTTTTAATTTCATCTTCAAACAACTATGAGAGACCCAACTCTCTGTTACAAGACCCATCTTGTAGTTCTCAGATCCAACTGAGAAATGAGGAATCCAACCCTCATAACAAGTCCCAGCTTCTTGATCTCGGATCCAACTAAGATGTGAGAAATCTAATCCTCATACAAGACCCAAATTGTAAACAGGCACCAACATGATAGAATGAACCTTCATTCAATCCATTATATATAAATATATATACTTCAACAAATTCAACTTCACTTCTTCTCACCATTCTTTCTTGTATATATATATTTTTCCAACTGGTGTGAATTTGAATCATTGTTTCTTTTGATATTTGAACCATTGTACCTTTTCATTTAAATGATAATATTAATCTTTAAATAATATCACTTTTCCTTTTATCCTTTATTCATAATGCTCATGAATTAACTCTCTTTTAATCATGACTGTGTGTTGATTCTTTTGTCTTCATGAGTTGATCACAGACATGGATCAACTCATTATATCGTACTCATGCTTCTGTTGTGTTCTGAGTTCACCAACAGATCATATTTGATCTTTTATCAATTCTCTGTATTGTTCTAGTGCTAACTCTCCGTCAAATTAAATCTATATGAGGCGCTTCCTTCAAACCATTTACATATGACCATATGCACAAAACCAAGGGCTCATTGATTTAAGCGATGCCTCTTCTTTTACCCTTATTTCTCTATTCCATACGACCGCAGGTGGTGACCAAGCGCTAGGCTAAACAAGTGTTTGATCACTTGTCAAGATATACGGTCACATTTTAATCACACGATGAGATGGACTATTGTCATTACTTCGGGACTTCATCCTTCATGACTTCCAACCTCTTTACAAATCTCCCGGATAAAATACGCATGTCCATAATCTTCAACGGTTGATAACACTCCCGAATTAGATCAACTATTAGTGTTAACTATGATCTTTAGTACTTCGGGTGATTTATCCTTCAAAGTCCTTCAATCTCCCGGAGTTCATTTCACCGAAGTAGATCAAACGGTTGGATGTTATTTGTACGATGAACGATTCTCGTTCATTTTAGAAATTCAGGACTTCAAGTATTTTCTGGTGGTGAAACTCCTGAAGTAAAAACTCCCGAGGTGACGTAACTTGCTGATGTCACTTGTTGATGTGGCACTAACTAAGTGGCTGCCACATGTCACTTAGATTCATGACTCATGCATACCTGAAATGCCAACTGCACTTTGACACTTGTCTTCATCTGATTATGCCACGTGTCCTTGCTGACGTAGATCTCCTCATGTGGCACATGTTCTTCTCTTGGATCTAATGGTTTTCCTAACTCCCAAAATGTATCTTAGATCAACGACTGAGAGCGACTTCGAAACTTCGGCCTTCGGGTGAACTCATATGTTCTGAATCATTTTTCACTGAAGTGGTTAGTGCTAAAGTTGACCATTATTCTGATCCAACGACCAACATGTATTGTCCATATATGATGGTCCTCATTTAACCCGAAAAAGATTAACTCAATCCAATGACTATCGGGAATTCGGGTATTCGGGATCTCAAGCCTTTTGCCTTTCTTATCCTATCCTTCTACTTTCCTTGATCCAACGGTCGGGATATTTACCAAAGTGTTCCTTAGATCATACGGCTTGCATCTACTTCGGGACACTTTGTGGTTTACCCTATCGTTCCACTAAACTTGATCCAACGGTCGAGATACTTCCTAAAGTGTTCCTCAGATCGGACGACTCATGTCCACTTCGGGACTTTAGCCTTTCTTGCTTCTCGTTTTACCCAAAGTGTAACCTACTCACAAATTTTAACCCAAAATGAATGTTATTCATTGATCATGATCTTAGATCGACGACTGGATCTGTCTGCGATGCTGCTTTGCCTTGTTTTAAATCCAATGACTCTTCTTTTTCCCAAAAAGTTACCTACAATCGGATGGCTCACATTTACTTTGAAACTTCGGCTTTGACTAAAATTCCTTCATGCACATTTCCTTTGGTCGATTTTACCCTAAGTGGTCAATATCGAGCTGACCATGCGTATGTCACTTCTATGATCTATGGTCCATGACTTACTATGTCATTCCACTCAACTTGATCCAATGGTCGAGAATGCTCTCGAAGTAGATCAACGATCAAGGATGATTGCATGGTCCTCACTAGCATGACGTTTAAAACTATTGTCGAGTTTCGCAATGGAAACTGCTTGTTTGGTAGTGGAATTGATGCCAACCATATATTTATTGGTGGGCGACGATCGACGGTCTAGACTAATTGCGGGATTGGAATTAACACATTGTTTAGTTCTCCCTTCGCGCTCTGCAATCAATCCCTGCCCTTGATCTGGCGCTTGCGTATCCAACGGTCATGACTTGATCTGATTGTGTTTCTGCAATGTACCTTTTCTTCTAAGCTTTGATCTTTGCATACTATTTGACATTTTCATTCTCTTCTAATTGTTATACTGTTGACATCAATGACAATTTCATCAATGATAATTTATCATCACATCACAATGACATTGATTGTTGACATCAATGACAACATATCAATGACAATATGTCCAACAATCTGCCCCTTTGTCATTGAGGGAAACACACTAACTTCATAAAAAAACTCCCCCTGTGATGATGCTTTTCTCTATGAAGTTACTCTCCCCCTTTGACATCAATGGAAAAGGGTATCTCCCTTTATGATCAACCTCTGTCTGTCTTCATTTTGTTGACCAAAATATGAACTTGGGTAACTCCCCCTACATTCATGCTCTACCTACCACAATTGAATGACTTCCCCTGTCAATATGCTCTCTCTGCCTCTGACTACTCTCTCCCTTTGTTTCTGAAAGGGTAGCTCTTCCTCACAAGTTCTATTCTCTTGTTAATTTTAAAAACTCTTGGCATAATCCTTTGATTTTGTAGAACCCAATTTAAACTTCTTTTTGTATTTTCTTTCTTTGGCTAACAAATTATGATTTCATCAGAATTTGATATTGTCCCATATTCTTCTATATGCACTTCCTTTTCTTGGGCTTGATTTATTTCATATTGAATTTCACATTCTTTATTAGGACCTTCATCCATCATGTTCTTATTATTAATTTCTTGATTTTCAGGTGTAGTATCATCTTTCTTGCTTTCTCCTTCAAATTTTCTTCTCCATATCTTTCTATAAGATATTCTGCTTTTTGGATCTTCTCTTTCTAATTGTGATTTTGGAGATTTGTCATCTCCTTTCTTATTCCAAATTTTATTAGTTTTTTTCACTGACTTGAATGACTTATTCAAATATTGACTTTTTGTATTCTTGTAGTTTTGGGATTTGTTCCCAAACCTATCACAGTTGTAACATCTCATTGTATGAAAAAAATTTGTTGTGTGCCCAACAAAATTACATTTCCAACATCTAATTGAGGTTTTAGATTTTCTTGTATATCCTTCCTCTAGTTTCTTGCAGTCCATTGCTTTATAGCCAAAGCTATCACAAGAAAAGAAATATCCATTGAAGGTGTTTCCATTCTTGATTTTATTTTGGCTTGAGAAATATGTCATTTGATTTTATTCTTCCTTTTTACTTCTATAGCTTCCTTCCTTAACAAAGTTCATGACTTGTAATTGCTTTGTAATTGCACCTTTTCCTTTCGATAAGGATGATCCTTTCTCATGTTTGTAAATGGTTGCTCCATTTGTCATTGTCTTCTTTCTTAGTGTATCCAAGACCAATTTTGTCATCAAATGATCTTTGGATATTCCAAATCTTATCTAGGATAACTGAGCTATTCTGGAAATTGACAATCTTATTTGTCTTTTTATTCATCTGTTTGAGATTGACTATTTCTAACTTTAATATTTGACATAATTCTTCCTTTTTAGTCAACTGAATCTTCAGGGCTTCTTCCACTTCTTTAGTATGTTCAAGTTGTTAGCAACAATTTTGGTATCGGGGCACAAAGGTACACAGATCTGGGGGATTGCCCGAGAAGCACCCAAGCGCAGCACGAAGGAACCTCTTTTCAGTTACAATTTGAGCGAATGGGCGAAGTTTTGCTGATGGCCACTGAGATCCACCTATAAAGATGATCAACGGTCGTCGAGATTTCGGGGCTGCCAAGTTTCCCTAGGGTTAATGCAAGAGATAGCTCCAATAATTCAACACAAATCTGGGTCGTCCGATCCAATTGGGACAGGTGGCTTCCAGTCGGTGTATCGAGGATCGAAGTTTCAGGAAACAAGGAGCCTCCCATTCATTTCCATTGAGATCATCGATCGGTGAAATGCTGAAAGCGCCTTTGAAGCTGAGCCCATGGTCCTAGCACTAAGTCACTTCAAGCGAGTCTGTAAACGAGGGCGACTCTCTTTTAAATATCGAATGCCCCCTCGTCCATTCATCCTAAGGATGCGTGGCGTAAGATCTGGCCGCGTCGGCATTTCGGCATTCGGGAGTTCATGGGGTGAAAGTTTTATGTCTTTGAACATTGCGAAACCCTGAACCCCGACAACGTTGAAAGCACCGAAACTGGGGCCCGCAACATCACGAAACACTTTCAGCCATCCAGAAACACTTTCAGCCATCCATCCAAAGGGGACACCTGGCGGCAAATTGAGTCATCTCGACGTTTCACCTATCACGACTCCAAGGCGAAAAAAGCGGCTCCGTTATGTTCCGATGCACGAGATGCCGGGATAGTTCTGGACCCGGGCCCATAGCAACATCGGGTGAGTTCAAGACTGTCAGATCTCATAGGGACGCATGGCATTAGATTGAGCCGCCTCAGCATTTCGCTCATCGCGATTTCTAAATGCAGGGATTAGCTCCTTCCCATTCGCGAACGCCGGAAGCGCCGTGGTCACAGCCCGTGGTCACTTGGAGAAAGAAGGGAGCTATGTACAGAAGGCCAGCGGCATCGAGTTTAGTTATAGAGGGGATCCTCGCGATGTCTAGGCGCCATCGGGTCCGATCTCAATACTGTTTCTTGCTTGGAGTAAATGAAGGCAAGAGAGGGTGGTTGAAACCTCCTTTCATTCATTAAGTGAGGGGAATGGAGGGTCTGGCAAGCCGCCAACTCGCAGAGGTCCTGTGTATCAATTTTCTCAAAGAAAGCCATGCCGAAGTCCTCAACTCGACAGAGAAGTCTACGCACGCTAGCCGAGCACTTAATGGCTCATCTACCCTCCTTACAGGATCCATGCATAGTTAAGATGGCACTTAAAGAAAGATATTGGTACGAGTTTGACTGAAGGGACACGAATCCTTGGGTGACTGGGCATGCCTCTGTGAGGTGATTTTTTCCTGAATATATAGACTCGGGCCTTGTATTTTGGAAGCATCGATGGTTGAGCAAAGCTCCCGATTGTAAAGTTTTGATGAAGCATTGGTCGCTCTGGTTAATGTAGAAGGAATTTGAGATTTCTTACTTTATGGATGTCAGCCTCTTTTCCCATCTCTTTGTTTACTATATTAGAACCGCTCAGAATTGGAGGATCCAGTCGAGTTGTAGCTATTATAGGATGATGTAGGTTGGATCACTGTGATAGCTGCATTGTTTCTAATCAGTTCCTGTGATTTTCTCAGCACTGAAACTACTTGGAATTGATGGATTCAGTCAAGTCACCCCTCAGCTCCTTGAAGCTCTGGACCAAGAGGATCTTAGTCTCTGAGTTTTTCTTCCCCAAGCTCCCAAAGGCCTGTCACCCAAGGCAGTCTTGCTCATCTTTCTTACAAGTCCTCCATCTACCACCCTTTAATCCACTTACTGACGGAAGTTGGATCAAGACCTCCCTTGCTTTCTACTTACCAAGCCCAGTCTCTTGAGTCAAAGTTTTATCTTCTTGAGTCTTTACCCATTTGATCACCCCATTCATTAAACTGTGACATAAAAACTGATGGGCGTCGGGCTATGCTCCTACAAGCAATCCAGGAGTGACTTCTGACGCTAACACAAGTTAAGTCTTTAGATTGATGACTATTTCTTATGTCTCATCCAATATTTCTTTGCATTTAATAATTTTTTCATGTCTTCAATTCTTCCATATCTTTTGTTAGATCAAAAACTTTAGTTTTCAATATTTTGATTTCTTCCTCATATTCTAGTTGAATCCTTTTGAGGTTGATGGTTTCTAATTCAAACATATGGCATGATTTTTCCTTTTTAGTTATTTGGATCTTCTGGGCTTCTTCCTTTTTCTTAGCTTCTTCAATTTGAGTCATTAGATCTGCATTAGTACTTCCATTTATCTTTTTGAATTTGATGATTTCCAATTCCAACACGTGGTAAGAATTGTCTTTCATTGTTAACTAGATCTTTAGGTCTTCTTCACTTTATTTCATTTCCTCAAGTTGAGTGTTTAGAATGTTAACTAATTCTTCTGATTCTTTTAGTACTTCTTTTCTTTTACTGTCATGTGTCTTTAATTCTTCCATCTCTTCTGTTAGATTAATAACTTCGGTTTTCAATATTCTGATCTCTTCTTCTTTTTCTAGCTAAAACTTTTGTCCATGCTCTTCATGGTTAGATTGATCTAACTATTGAAGTTTCTCCAACTCTTCAAAAGTGCACATAAATGTGTATTCAATTTGGTCAAGAACATTCACATGAACTTTAATATGCATATAATTTCCTGGTTGCATACGAATCTCATCTATTGCAACTGTAACATCAATCTTAAGATTATGTAATTCTTATTTAGTGATTTATGAGGTATGCCTCAATTCCTTGATGAGATTGTCTTCCTCATTGTTGACTGAGATCAAATCCTGCATTTCATTCTAATTAGAAATATTTTTCTCTGTATTATGTTCTTCAATCTGATTGCAATTTTCATTTTCTTTATCTTGTTCCTTATCTTGATAATAATTCTCTTCTTATGAATTTTGTTATTTATTATGATAGGAATCCTCTTTATTTGAGTCTTGTTCCTCACTTTGACTGGATTTCTCTTCTTCTTGTGTTTCATTCTGATAACAATTTTCTAGTTGGATCCATAATTCTTTAGCAGATTTATAGTGCCTCATCTTTTATTTGACTTCATATGACAATCCATCCTGGATTGATTTTAAGGCTACTGAATTGTTTCTCCTTTCATCCTTTGCAGTTTTGGTTTTTCTCTTTGAAGTAGTTAAGTGTCGGGGCTTACTTACTACTGAATCCAAAACTCTATATCCTCTTGACTTCATATATCTTTTCATATTTTCCCTCCATGATAAATAATCAGTTCCATCAAATAAGGGATCTTCATTAGTGGAGATAGCAATCTATCTAGCCATTTCTTCTAAATCTACCTTTAGTTTTTAAATTGTGCTGAAGGCACCCACTCTGATACCAATTGTTGAAATGGATACTTGACACTGAGAGCGAGGGGGGGGGGGTGAATTAGTGTCACAAAAATTTGGACAATTTTCCACTTTTCATAAATTAACTGAACACCATATATTTATTTTATTTTCTCAACCAATATATAAAATAATAAATATTTTATTTATTTATTTAAATTGAATGAATACATAAGATCAATCTTTCAATTTCATCTTCAAAAAACTATGAGAGAACCATCTCTCTGTTACAAGACCTAGCTTTTATTTCTCAGATCCAACTAAGAAATGAGGAATCCAACCCTCATAACAAGTCTCAACTTGTTGATCTCAAATCCAACTAAGATGTGAGGAATCCAATCCTCATAAAAGACCCAGCTTGTAAACATGAATTGACCTGATAGAATGAACCTTCATTCAATCCATTATATATAAATATATATACTTCAACAAATTCAACTTCACTTCTTCTCACCAATCTTTCTTGTTTATATAGTCTTCCAACTGGTGTGAATTTGAATCATTGGGTCTTTTGATATTTGAACCATTGTACCTTTTCATTTAAATGATATCATTTTTCCTTCTATCCTTTATTCAGAATGCTCATGAATTAACTCTCTTTTAATCATGACTGTGTGTCGGCTCTTTTGTCTTCATGAGTTGATAACATACATGGATTGACTCATTATATCATACTCATGCTTCTGTTGTGTTCTCAGTTCACCAACAGATCATATTTGATATCTTATCAATTCTCTGTATTGTTCTAGTGTTAACTCTCTATCAAGTTAAATTTGTATTAGGAACTTCCTTCAAACCATTTACATAGGAAGGGGATAGTGGTCCTTGAGAGACACTTTATTTAAATTTCGGAAGTCCACACACAGTCTTATATCTCCTCTTTTCTTTCTCATAGGTACCAAATTAGCTACCTACTTCTAGAATCTCAAAGAAACAATAATTTTAGCATCGAAAATATTCTTTACCTCCTTCTCGATCAATGACAACAACAGGGGATTTATCTGTCTCAGCTTCTGTTTGAAAGGTTTCTGATCTTCCTTGAGAGGGATAACATGTTGGATCACTTTCGTGTCATACAATTTTAGGTCATCGTAGTTCCATGTGAAGACGTCTGGGAAATCTTTCATGAGCTTTACATAGTCCTGCTTGACCTCTGGACTGAGTGTCTTGGATAATTTTACCATCTTTGGGTTCTCCTCAGTCCCGATGTTGCAGGCTTCCACGTATTCTTCGCTTGCAGTGATCTTGGGGTTCTTAGCCACATCATTCTCGTCAAACAACTTTTCCAGTGGCACCAACCCCTTTGGAATAATATTATTTTTCAATTGTATTATGTCCCTTCCCACAATCTGGTTTTGGAAAGGGTCGTTGTTATTGTGCACATCCGCGCTCTCATCTTCATCATCGCAACATTCCTCATCAATGTTTGTATTAGTGAACTTGTCACTCATAAGGAGGAATATTTCCACCTGTTTTTCATCATCGAACACTTGCCAATGTTTGATATTATCAAGCACTGCCAACCTGTGCCTAACCTCGTTTTCATACTTTTTGTTTGGGAAGATGGGGATCTTAAAAATCGAGGCTAAGGTGGCCAACACATCGGTGATATGATTTTTATCTCCGGGGATAGCAGATAGGTCATATTCTGAGAATCCTCCGAGGAGGTACAAAGCCAAATTATTGTACGCTCTTAGCCTGGGGTGTTTGGTCTGATATACACCCTTTACCTGATTTATGATCAACTCAGAATCTCTGTGCACTGCTATATTTTGCGCGCCCAATTATTTCAGAACTTGTAAGCCCAATATTAGTGCTTCATACTCGGCCATGTTGTTAGTGCATTCATACGCGAGATTGTATGGGCACAACTTTGTGCTTGCTTCAGGGGGGCTCACCCAGACGCCAACCCCAACTCCTTCTCTGCTAACTGTACCCTCAAAACTCATGTTCCACACCCTGTTTTCTGTGCGGTCTTTTGGGTCGACGCATTATGTTGTTTCCTGCGCGGTCTCCTCGTCAGCTGTTACAATGGCGATTGGTTATTCCTCTTCGAAATTCAGGTCATTGTAGAATATAGAAGACCGCACCTCAGTGTCAACAACGTATATGGGATGATTGTGTGGATGCGTCTTGCTTCTTACCATGTGCTTCTTACCATGTACTTCAACAACACTTCTTTGTAGAGCCTTCTGTCATGGCCAAAAACAAGGATAGTGGCATATGACATATCCATCTGCAACGTGCCATTCAACTTTGCAACCCACAACCTCGAGAGCAACATGCTGAATTTTGGGGGTATGTCTGCGACATCCACGTCCATGACCATGTTCTTAATGGGGATTTGAGCCAATGATACAACTAGGTCCTTGATAAGGCCCAAACACTTGAATTTCCTCGAATCAAAGGATAAAAGGTCTTTGTATGGCCTGGTGACATCCAAACCTAGTTTGTCCATGATCACCTTCGGCATGAGGTTGTGCGACGCACCAGAATCCAGCATAGCATTATGAAGGTTCATGTCATGGATATTTAGACTGACGTAGAAATGAGGGACGTCTTCGGTATCACTTGTCTCTTCAATGCTCGAACCAAAAAGGATGGCGGGGTGATCATCTTGAATATTTAGAGTATCGGGGGTCCCCCCCATTTTCATCATTTTAATGATTTGTTCCCGATACTCGCCCTTTCTAATAAGTTCATTGAACGGGACATAGATTTTTATTTTGGCCATCTTGTGTTAAAAATTGAAAGGGGGACAAGTTTTCTCTACCTCTTTTCCACTCGCCTCCCATCCTGTCTCTGGGGATTTCTTGGGGACCTCCTCCTTTGACTTAGTTTTCTCTGTTGCGTCCTTGGTCATGTTGTCCGACCTTGTTCGACTTATGGAAGGAGTGTCCACCGAAGGATTCCTTAGGGGGTTTTTTTGTTGCAAATCGGTAGGCACATCTTTGCTTCGTAGGTTGTACTTCTTCTGGAACTGCATGATGACATTTTGATAGCCTTTCCTGAACTCTTCTGTCTCCCAAGATGGGGAATCATCTGTTTCGAGTATCATATCATCATCGGCCTCTAGCATGAATTATTCATTCCTACTCATATACTGATCATGCTCGCTCTTCTTCAGGAACACACGCAGGTTTTGGTCATCGCAACAATGCATCTGGTCATTGAATGTTTGGTCGAAATCCTCGTCCACGTAGTTGTTCTAGAAAGGAGGTCTCGTTTGCTGGTCACTTTGATCCCTTTGCTCTTTCTATTCCCTCTGTCTGATCTGAGGGATTTGACCTCTTCTGAGGTTCTGATTTCTGGGAGGTGGGTCGTTTTGTTCTTGGGCAATAGGTTTGTTTCCTATGTACATTCTCTCCATCAACTTCTCCATGGTCTTCATCATCATGTCTAATTTATCGTCTGAGGACCACGACGTCGATGGCTGTGCATCTCCCTGGGGTGTCTTGTCACCTCGGTTGAACCTTGGTTTTATTTTTCCCGACACCATCATGTTTACTTCAACTACGACAACATTGCTCATTATAGCATCTAAATTCACTGATCTTGGGCCAAGGAGGCCACCTAGGGGAACGCCCACCTAGGGCACACAAGTCAATCACCTATGCGCAACACTTCTTCACCTTTTGATGATGAATTAAATGTATGTAAAATAAATGGTTCCCTTGGTATATAAGGTGAACCAGGACTAAAATAAATTATTCTTACCTTTTCTTCTGAAGCTATGTGTCTTGGTTGTTTTCTTTTATGGGTTTCCATTTTACATTCACGACAATTTTGTTTCTAAGGTTTTTGAAGAATAACCAGTGTGCCTTCCTTCATGGATGCCTTCTGGTGACTCCATTTCCCATCCTTCCACCTCTGAGAGAAAGATTATCTCATTAGTTAGCCACTCTCTCAGGGATCAAACCATTTCCTTTGAGTTTTCTGTGGCAGAAGGGAAGGGGCACCAACTTGGGTTTGCACCCTTGCTAGTTTCTTCTTTGTGGGAATGAAGTGAGTGCTCCCTCTTCCATAGTTGCACTGGGCTTCTCCCACTAATCCTTGGAGGTCACTCTGAGATCGCCAAAAACTCTTGGCCACTCTCGTATCACACTGGTTTGGATCCCCATTTGCTTGGTCGCCCAAACTAATGGTGCGCCCCTGTTCAAATTTGTGCCCTCGAGGAGATTTTTTGGTTAGAAGTCAAGCTATGGCTTGCGTGGTCACCTTCTCCTCTAGATCACCTTCTTGGGTATATCAATTGGTATCAGAGCCTCAAGATCCATGGAAAATCTTTCGATCTTGAATATTGAGCCAATTGTTTTGGGGGGGGGGGGTTCATGAAATAATACAGAGTTTTCCCATTCCAGGGTTTCCATTTTATGCAAGAAGATCCATAGATATCGTAAGCCCCAAGGGCACCCACATCTCCATTTCCACAGAGAGGAGCTCCACAGATCTAAAACAATACATATCTCTCCCTCTAGACCAGTGCAAGCTCCATTGCCTCAAGGTTTTTGAGTCCTCTGTTCTCAAAACATAGTTCTTTGTTTAGCATTGCAACCTAGGAGGGCATTTTCTCTTCAGCTGGCCTCACAGTTCCTCCATGCAAAGATCCTTTGGCAGTCGACTCATATTCCAACATATCAAATCCCATCCAATATCTTGCCTCCGTCCTCAATGAGTTGCTCAGAATGCAACAACAAAACAATCCAGATCCATTCTAGTTGGACACTCGAATCCAACTACCCAAGTTTGATAAGAAAACGAATGGTGAAATGGTGGATTCTTGGATCCGTAGCCTATCTACCTATTTCAATACATGTCCAGGCCTTACCGAGGAAAGAAAACTCCAGATTGCCACATTGCAATTAGAAGGATTGGCACAAACTTGGTGGGATACAGAGAAAGAGAAGACCACATTTGTGATAGAGATTGGGGATTCTCCAGAATCCTCTACTTCGCAACCCATCAAAACCTGGGCTTGACTTTCCAAAGCTTTGAGAAATCACTTCTACCCACCTGAGTATGTGCAATCCTTATGGATCAAATGGCACCAACTTCGACAACTCCCTTCACAAGGAGTGCAAGGCTACATAGACTTCTTCTACAAGATGTGCCTCTTACTTCATGTTCCAGATCTGGAAGAGGTACTCATATTAAAATTTGTGGTTGGTTTATTAATTCAATTCCATCGAGAAGTAGAGCTGTTTGAAAATCCAACTTTAGACAAAACATTTTAGAGATATTTGGCTATAGAAAGGAAAGTCACTCCTAGAGGTCGTATTCTTTAGTCTCTCCCTTACACCAACCCCCCCGCCTCTCAACCATCCAAATCCCATCCCTCAACCTTCTTTCCACCTCCTCAGACTCAAAACCCCACTCCCAATACAACTACAAGGACACCCTGGTGCTCATTTCACAAAACTACTTCACACAATTCATCAGATTGTCGAATCCTCCAAAATCTAAAAACCAACAAAACTCTACTCACTGAGCTCATTGTGCCTTCCCAAGTAGAAGATACCGAAGAAGTTCTTTTGGACAATCCCACAGAAGTAGATCCCTCATTGATTCTAATGACCCAGGAATATTCGAACGCATTGACCCAAACCCTCTTCACCCATAACTGCCAAATCAAAAACGCCTTGGCTTTACTGATTATGGACAATGGAAGCCAGAAAAATTTGGTGTCTCAAGCACGGGTGATTTTAAGAACCCCCCCTAAATTCGTATGTATAATAAATGGATGAATCCCCATGATACATAGGAAAAATTGAAGTCTATTTTATCAATAATATAATACGTATATATAATTTTTTGGCGAATCTTTTAGTCAATTATATAATCTTGTAAAATCTTAGCGAAACTTTCACTGAATTATATAATCTTGTAAAATCTTGGCGAATCTTTCACTGAATTATAAACTCTTGTAAAATCTTGGCGAATGTTTCACTAAATTATAAAACCTTGTAAAGTCTTGGAATTTTTTTTGATAAAGTATAAAACCATATATAATAATAGGAAAATGTATTCATTAAACTATAATATACTAATTTTACATATTTGGAAAAAGAAACATAATTTGTCCATCCTCTAGACAATGTTGTAAGCATTAGGGGTTATGTTTGTCAAGGTTCTCATTGTACACTCTTGCATATCCCTCTATCAGTTTTGATAATATTTCACCACAAAGTTCATATGTGTTGATCATGACCACCACTTCTGTCAAGCTCGAGATATATTAATATTTTCTCTACCACTTCTATTATGGATTGTTTATTATTGATTCATTGATTATGAAAGGACCCTTCAAAAAAGTTCATCATATATTATAGGATGTTCTTAAACATGAGCACACATAATTTTATCCATCAATAACTCCAAAAGTATCAAAATATTGACATGTCACATTCCATGCATGACTTCCTCTCTAATCATTCATTTGTACTAAAAAATGACCCCTTTCCGAGGAAGATAGGTCTCTTTTATCTCTTATATTTTTATTGTCTTATACAAAAATAAAGGGACACATAAAGGCTACAAAAGTTGTCGTCACCCCCCCTTGGACCTCCCTGGCGACAGTTGTGGGGGGGAAATCCCCCCCACACCCCATGTTAGGGAATGGGGTCCAAGCACGATTGAAACAAACCTCTAAATCAGGAAGATAATTAGGCTCCACAACCAACACTTAGAATTGGATTTTATGAACTATCTTGTCTCTATATTTCTTGTGGATCTTGTTCATCCCTTGAGGTTATTTTATCTCAAAGAGAGGAGAATTGTGATTCTCTATCTATCCCCTATTGTTATTTTTTATCTATGAAATACACCAAAGGTTGTTGTTATTAGACTTTATCCACAATTGACATTTTGATTAATAACACTTATGGTTGTTTCTTTTTACATGGTTCGTGA
>ML779264.1:87830-111477 GCA_009831015.1 Picea engelmannii
TAAACTCTTTGCTGAGACACTAAATGATGATCACAATAATGTAGGGAAATAAACAATGGCACATTCAGCATCAGTCACATATATGAGAAACACAGAGACAGATATTTCCTGAGGAAACCCATACAGGGTAAAAACCTCTTTTTTCTTTATATCATAAGTAATGGTTACAATCTTTACATTATCATACATATGAGCACCAACTCATAATGAGGCTATAACCTTTGTTTAGCAAGCTGCAACTTGCCGAGAGCACCAACTCTCTGTTTTCTCTAGCACCCACTAGAAGGAAGCACCAACTCCCTGGTTTTTCTAGAACCAACTAGAAGGAAGCACCAACTCCCTGGTTTCTCTAGCACCAACTAGAAGGAAGCACCAACTCCCTAGTTTCTCTAGCACCAACTAGAAGGAAGCACCAACTCCCTATGTTCAAGCACCCACTTGAACCTCTGAGGACAACAGTCCTCCCTAGAACCTCCCAACCACCCTGAAATATAAATATTTGCTTCTGAAACTTATTACAGTGATATAATGTTCAACAATGGCTTACCCGAATTATCACTGTTCTGCTGCATTTTGTTGCTCTGTCTGCCTCATTGCCTTTCTGCTCACATCACTTGCGATGTCTGGTCTTCTGCTTTTTTTATGCTCTGTGCGCCATCTCCATTCTCTGCACAGTTCCTCTTCTGTGCTATTCAGCTGCTGCTCTCTCCTCCTTCTTCACACCTGAATCACCTTTACCAACACTCACAACAACCTCCAACAGCAACAACAACCACAACAAAATCTAATAGCAACCGCCATGCAGTCTCTTCTCTGTAACGTGTATTTATAGCTTCTGTGCACCTTGTGCATGCAGTGTTCGCAATGCCTCTGCATGCTGACTCTGCACTGTTATCCTCCACCTCTCAAGTGCTTTGTCTGATTATCATCGTGACTCTTCAGCTTCTCTGGTGGTTCGCCCCGCGTGTCCAGCATCATTGTATGTTATACTGAGATTCCTCAGTCTCTCTGGCAGTTTAAGACTCTTCGTATTCTCTTAGACAGTCGAACTCTTGATCTTCATTGACCCTGATCGACGGTTCATGATCTTGGTGAATCAACGGTCCTGATCTCATCGTGATATCGCATCTCGTTGTTCCTTCGTTGGAGATTTTCGTTACTTCAAGTCGCGATAAGCGAGACTCCGAGATGGAGCTTTATGGTGCTCTGATCTTTCACCACGTGTCCTCTTGATCCAACGGACCACGATTAAATCGTGATCTCGCATCTCGCTGTTCCTTTGACTTTCCAGTCAGCGAGATGACGATCTCTCGCCATGTATGATCCCCCGCGCAGATCCAACGGTCCTCCTGTGATCCAGATCCGACGGTTGTCCTTCTCTCGCTACCTCGCGACCTCACGACTTGGAGTACCCAATGTTTGGACTCTCAACCTGTGAACTCCCGAGTTCACGAGATCTCTCGATCTCTCGCCACCTGTCCCCCCAGATGGACGGCTATAAATATCTCGCCACTTCGCTGCCTCGCGTCCTCACACCTCGCGACTTTAAACACCCAATACTTGGGCCTTTATCCTACGAACCCCCGAGTTTGCAAGATCTCTCCGATCTCTACCACGCGTCCTTCCCAGATGAATGATCCTGATCTTCTCGCCACTTCGCTGCCTCGCGTCCTCGCTCCTCGTGACTTTGAACACCCAATACTTGGGCCTTTATCCTATGAACCCCCGAGTTCACGAGATCTCTTCAATCTCTGCCACGCGTCCTTCCCAGATGGACGGTCCTGATCTTTTCTCCACTTCGCTGCTTCATGACCTCGTGCCTCGCGACCTTTAACACCAAATCCTCAGCTCTTCCACTCACGAGCTTCCGAGTTCGCTAAGATCTAACGCCTGAGATCTATCCTTCTCTTCAGCATGCGCTCTTCTTTTTTTTATTCAGATCTGACGGCCCTCATGCTGTTGGGAATTTTGGATGGGATCCAACGATTAGTGACGCTTCTCCTCCAAGTTTACACATCCTTCTTACTTGGAAGAATTTCGACTCTGCACTAATTCCTCCTGAGCCTATGTTGTTCCTGTTTGTCCATCGATGCACATTCTGATCCTACCATCTTCACTGTTGTACTTGCCATCAATGACAAGCATACGCTATCTATTAAACATTTGCCAACAATCGACTCTGCACTAATTCCTCCTGAGCCTATGTTGTTCCTGTTTGTCCATTGATGCACATTTTGATCCTGCCATCTTCACTGTTGTACTTGCCATCAAAGACAAGCATATGCTGTCTGTTAAACATTTGCCAACACATCTAGTCAACATTTTTGTATAAGTTACTCATGTGAAAGTTTCAGCTTGCTTATTGGCATACAATGAGACATTGATTCCACTTTCGTTTGAAGAATTCATTCTCTCAAAGGGCACCAGAAAATGTGGCAACATTTTATGTTTGACTCCTAGATTACTAGAACTTTTGCAACAATTTTCATAGCATTTAGGAAATGAATGTTTATTGAGAGGAAAGGTATCACCTATTGGATGTGGAATATGATTACAATTTGTGTTGTACCTTAATCATCTTAACAAAAAGATTTTTCTTTGTATCAATCTGTTACTTCCTCTCTTCCATCAATTGGCCAATGGTAGGGTCTCCTTCGTTTTGCATCACTTGCAGATACAAAGGTCCAATGACTTGTGATGAGACAAACCAAAGACTATCTCATTAGCAATAGAGTTGACATTAAATCCTTGTTAATAGCAACAACTTCCAACAACATTGGGAGTTCTTCTAGGTTGTTTAGCTTCTAGTTGCAAGGTAGATAAGTAATGCATTAAATATTGGTCATGAGAGGAGGATATACCAGTCTTGTAGACTACAGTAGCAATGTTCCCAAAGCCATAGAGATAACATTCTTGATCTCTCAATACAAGTTTATTCTGCATACATAAACTAAAAGGGTATTTCTTTTCAAATTCAAAATTAATTTTTTTATATTTTTACTTTCCCTTGTGCAAGATAACCAACTTTTCAACCATCTACCCTTTTTACTCATCGAAATCATTTATAGCATAATTTAAAGATGAAGGACCAGGTAAATAGTAAATACCTATCAAGACATTTGGAAAGTTGAAACCCTGGTAATTATTGACCGCCAAGTGCAGAAGCATAAAAGATTACAAGTTTGTATATGTCATTTGTTGCCCACCCCGCGTGTTGCACAGTTAGGGAAGAACTATGGTACATGAAGAACAATGTGGTTATTGGAATGCAAGATTGTAGTAATGCTTGCATAAGCTACAAATTTAGTAACATGGAAGATATACACTGGACTATTATGTTATATGTGTTTGAGGGAGTTACCACCATTCTTATATGGCTTTGGATAAACAAAGATTTCAAATCCAACAATATGCAGTGTAATGGTTCTTCTTGTAAAAACATGCAGGCTTGACGAAACAAAGAAATTAGATTAATGTCCACTGATGGCCAAAATAGGTCTAATGGGACTAAAAAATACAAAAAATAATAACAGTAAAATAAGGAGTGCTTAGGGAATCTTCTCCCTAAAGAAGAAATAAAAATTAGATATGTAATAGTGAACATGATCTGTTCGATGAGGCTATAGGCAAAATCCAAGGCAGAAGGCACTGCCTAGCTAGATTTGAACCAGGTGAGATATCACATAACTTTACGCTATAAATTAAAATTTAAATTGGAAGTGAAGTTATGGAGGATCCTCAAGTTGCACCATTTTCCTAAAAGTGAAAAAGATGAATAGAGAAACGACATAGGTAATCTAATTCATCAGATGCCAACCTATTGGTATATGTTGATAACATAGATGGACACTATGAATAAAGTACATATGGGATAGAATAAAACAAAAAATGACACATAATGATGCTCAGATGCCTCTCTATTTAATGTTAAACGTTATTGGGGGAATTGTAGGTGTCCTATTATGATCAATACCTTTTATCAAAACACTAGAGCAACATTTGACAACAAGGAGTGCATAGAACATCTTCTAAGTAGTTCTAAAATCTTAGGTTAAGGGAAGAAAGAAAGAGTAGACAATAGAATAGAAAAGAGTGGGGGAACCCAAAAGGGTAACCCTAGTGAAATAGATAATGCTAAAGAAAAGAAAGAATCCTAGTGACAACAGTGTTCTATTACATGTCTTCCAGAATGCAACCAAGACTATATGGAGTCTAAGGAAGAGCAACACACTGGCTGGCATCTAAATCAGAAGAGGATTCACCACCATCCACTATCATCCAATTAACAGTTGAGTGGATTGCCACATAGGCACACTCATCGATGCCACAATAACATTCATGTGCAAAGAAGACAAATCAATTTCTCTATAGGTGATTGCAAATTGATCCCTTTGTTTAAGCATTGTGATTGATTCATCATTTTTTTTGTGGTGGGATTGGAATCGTAGGGTAACTACTTGCTGAGAAACAAAACATTTTCTTAAGGAGAAACAAAACTTGATGGGGAATGACGGTGTTTAGCTTGAGACAAAAAAGGAAAAAAGATATTTCTTCCTAAGAAAATTCCAACTTTTAGTTGCAGTGATTGGCATTAGAAAAGGGACACGAAATTATTTCTTGCTAAGATATCAAAGGCAGCTGGTAGTGGCAGTGATTGGATGAGAAATCGAATATCTAATAGCATTCTTGATGATAAAAAATATTGATGCTACGATGGGCATAGTTTTAGCATCTCAGATGAGGCATTGAATCATTGTTAGTATTGATACATCTTGAAGTAGAAATATAAGCAATCTATAATAAGTGTTGGAGCCCAATTAGAATCGATTTTACCTCTGAATTCAATTGACCTTGTGAAATGTGAACACCATAAAGTTCATATCATTCAAGCCAATTTAGAAAGTGAAAATTAAACAATTAAACAATTTAAATGCTATTTGAATTGTGTTATCCCTTATATTACTGTTTTGATGAAAATTACACCGGATGGATGTAAAAAGACATTCACAAACTTATATGTTCAGCAAATAGAAAATCAGTAAGTAGTAGCACCCCTCTGAATACGAAGCTATGGTACACCACTTGTTTGATGGAAACATAGAGAATTAGAATCCAGATATGCGATTTTGCCAGTGTGGTCGAGCCGCGAGCAGGGTCCTCCTCTGGGAGCGAGGTCCTCCTCTATTGGAATGCTAACAAAATATGGTCACTGGTGCTTGGGCCGAACCTGGGAGTAACCCATTACCCAGTAGAAGAACGTCGAAGAGTAAAATACTAAAACCATAAACCTCAAGGCCGAAACGGGAAATAAGAGGTAGCAGAAGTAAAACCATAAACCTCTGTTCCGTCAAGGGCCCAAAGGGGAAATTCAAATAACCACAAAGATGTAAACTGGGGAATGAATTTCAGATCCCATATAATTTATACCATGTGGGAGGGCCAAAAATATCCATGTTCTTTGGAAATCGGGAAAAGGGAAGATTGCAATCGAGCAAAGGGAAGATTGTAGCTACCCAGTGCCCACTGCCCATACCACAAAATCGGGGCGAAATTAAACCATAAACCTCGATTTTACCAAATGGAAGGGCAAAGAAGCTATCATAAATTCTCATATTTCTAGAAATTTTACTAATGGGAGCTTGTCCCTCCAAATTTCAGGGGCTAAATATAATTTTTTTTCATTTATCCCTCCTAAAAACATGGGCTAACCTTGTACACGATTTTTCCCCTAAAATAAATTAGGCTAATGATATAAGTTTAAAAAAATCACTCTAATACAAAACCTTCACCCAATAAAAAATTGGAGGCTCTTTAATTTCGCCCATGAGCGAAATTTCACCCCTAAAATCATCTATGCACCTAATAGTGTAAAGATTGGTTTTATACCATCCATTTTTGTTGAGTTATGTAAAGTATATTATACCCTTTCTTTTTAATCTAACATGAGTTATATGATCCAATTACATATGCATTTACAATAGGTTGAATTTAATGGATGATTTACAAAAAGACATAGTTCCCCATGTCGACACAATAGAGTGCCCATCACTCTCTTTTTTCTTCTTTGAATGGTTCATGGAATGGTACCTTTTCCCCAAGATTGAATCCTAGAGCTACTGACGACTTGGCATGAACTTGCACTCCCTATCCTACTCCCACAACTATGGCAAGTACTAAAACAAGGAATAAGGTAGGATGTGTATTAAATTTGAATAGGCTTGCATATGTTAAATTCAAGTGAATTAGAGCTTCCAATAGCTTCAAGTGAATTAGTCATATTTTGATATGACATCTCGATATGAGATTTAAAATTTAAGTTTGTGACTTTTGTCATTCATTTTTCTCCCATGAATAGTAGCTATGTGTGTAAAAATTCAACTAGTCCATGCATCACTTCATCTTCAATGTGCAACTTCATGCAACATATCATTTTTCGCACATTCATTATAACATGCAGCCCACTCCTTTGTGAGATAACCTTCCTTTGCAACCAACCAACCATTTTGCGTGCACATATTTTTCATGCTAATGTTCACTTGTGCCTTCTATCCAAACACACTCCTTTGTTCCTACACATATATGCTACTCATACTTGACATTGTTACCTTTCTATTTTGATTTCCTACACATTAGCTATTTTTGCATGTTCTTATCCCAATGCCTTAGGATTGGTGCTATATGCTCCTACATCAATTTCCAATCATAACCATACCAAAAATGGAAATAAGCCTTCATACACTCTTCAATCGTATTATTAGGACACATTAAGTCACCTTGAATTGATCAATCCTTAGAAATTATTGACTCTTTTGCTTCTCTTTCAACCCCCTCCCTTTCGTAGCTTTCAACAAATTAAGTGGCAACTATCTTTCCATATCCTAGGCTCTTATCCTTCTTTGTCATTTCCTTGGACATGAGTGTAGAAAGGTCAATATTCTTAGGATCTTCGCCCATTTGGTCTATGAGTCAAACCCCTAAGTTGCTTGGCCACTATCACTGTTTACATTAAATAGAGTAATATTACTTGTTTTGTTGATCCGTGAGCTATGTAGGTCCCCTTCCTTATGTTCTTTGTAGATCCTATCCCACTTTAGCGCTAACAATATGTAGAGGTGTTTGTGTGTTTTGATGATCCTCCCTCTCATTCTAGGTGCATGTGCACTTTGTGGGTCCCCTTTCTTATTCATTTTGTGAATACTTGTATTGTGTGGGTTCCATTCTTTATTCATTTTGTGAATACTTGTATTGTGTGGGTTCCATTCTTTATTCATTTTGTCAATCCTTGTGCTTTGTGTGCCCCCTTTATTGTGTGCCATGTCAATCCTCCTCTCACAAGCACAAACATCTCTTATAAGTACATGTGCATTTTCAGTGTCCCCTTCTTTGTGTACTTTGGATCCTTCCTTGCTCTAGTATCTATTTTAAGTAGAGGTCCATGTGTGCTTTGTGGGTCCCTTTAATCCTTAATGTTTTCTTTGAAAATTCTACCTCACTCTATAACTAACATTGTTTAGAAGTGCATGTGTGTTTTTTGTTCTCTATCTTTATGATGCCTCCTTAATTGAAAGTTTACAACAAATCAAGGTCCCATGTCCCTTGCTAAAGATTTTGTTCCATGTTGATATGAATTCCATGGTATGATAGGATGCCATATCAGCCCCCATTACTCATTCATATGGTACTATCCATGTGATGAATTTCATTAACATCCTAGAATTTTCAAAACCCTACCACTATTGAGGGTTGAGGAAGTAAAAAACCTACCCCTAGATGGTTATCGTGCTATGTTACATACCGGGCCACTAGGAGGAGAAGTGGTTCCATTCTATGTTATTGTGTTGTGTTTTATAGAAAAGTAGAACAATTGGGAGTGGGAAATTATAGAACATAACAAAGGGGGTTAATGCTCTGTAGTAGCGTAAAAGGCCAGATGTCTCAAGTAAATCCATAGAGAGTTCCTTCTCTGTAATGTACCCAACCACCCACAGGCTAGAAACGCCACCTCGAAAACTCACTTCTAAACTGATTTTGAATTTTGATAGCAATTAATAAATAAAGAGGCATGAAAGAAACATGATAAAATCACATGCAATGAACAAGATTCATGCCACAACATAAAATAAATGAATATAATTATATGCACAACAATAACCAGCAAGCATGCATATTATAACATACAAATCTCATATACAATAATTAATACACAATGGAAATAAATGTATAACAAGAGAAACACATGACAGAGAGAATTTATCTTAACAAAACATTCACCAACCGATTGCAAACCAAGGACGTTCCACCCAACCATAGACATTGTTGTTCCAAGTATCAACAACAATGTCACCCCCAAGACAGGGCTATGAATCCACGAGGACGGTTCTAGGGTGTCATTCAACTTCCCAAACCAATCATCACTCAAGCTCTCACAGGTTCCTCAACACACAACAATCTAAAGTACACTAGCTCTCTTCTCTCCAACCTGCACAACCCAAGAGAATGGACCCCCTTCTATGTCACGTAGTTCCTCATGTTTTCCACCGCCTTTCAAGGCTCCAGTGCATTTGGTCAAGAATCTCCATGTTGGGACTCTCGGGACTCACAAATGTGAATAAAATTTTGCACATGCCAATGCATCTCAAGCATGAAAGAACACATTCAGGGCTAGAATACACCAATCATTACTACAACCATCCAACAATGGCTTCTCTCCCAACAATTCATTTTTCCTTTCCCAGCCAAGACCAAGGATGGATGAAAGTGTGAAAGTGTGTATGGAGAAGAACAAAATGAGGAGTGTGAACAATGAAAAATGAATGAATAAAGTGAGAGAAGAAGAACCCCCCAAAATTCCACAAGATGGGTTTATATATTTACTTGCAAATCAAGAACCACATGGCCTTCTCCAAGAAGCTCATGTAGCCACTTCTCTCCATTAAAGAAATTATGCGTAAAAGAAATATGATAATATGACTTATCCCCTTAAGCCCTCTCTCTCGTGGAATCATAGCCCCCTATAACTCGTGTCCTTGTCCGTCTAGAAGCCAACGATGTATTTTATTATTAATAATGATCAAAACATTACATTTCCTAGGCACGCTGGCCTCTTTAATTGTTTGGGCACTCCGACCTTTCATCAAATAAACAAAATACATTATTTAATATGGGGACTCAAAATCAGGGTATTACATTCTCCTTTGTACTTGCATTATTTCGATACCAGATAAAAGAGAGAAGATCAACCTCACCTTCTCGTTGGGTTTTCTCTCGTAAGGGTTTCCTAGAGAAAATATTTTGTGTTATCTTGTGGATGGTATGTGATTTTACTTTATTGTTCTCTATTTTCCACATTTTATCTATTTCATGCATAAGAAAAAAATTAGTAGCTAAATATTCTAGAATATGAAGGAATTCAACCTTCATAGTGTATATTTTAGTTTTATTTATCAAATTTGTTGCGATGAACCATTCTAGTCGAATATCTAGAACAATTTATAGATCATTCACATTAGCAAAAATGTTGAATAATAAAATAAATTATGGCTTATGCAATTCATCACAAGTAACAAATTTATAATGGTCAATGTTCATTATTCTAATTTCTTTCTCATGTTATTATGAATCTCCCTATGTTAAAAGTTAAATGAAATACAAAACCAAAGAGTGTAGTAATATTACATGGGGAACAATTTTGAAGCATTAAAAAAATAGTTTATGCAGCACTACACAATCTACAAGCACCAAAATATTTGTGAATCTTTTTTTTTAAGTAACTGAAACTTTATATTATATAACAATTGCGCAATTGCAAACATCAAAATTTCAACAGTGTTTATACAAAATTATGGTTCATGGCCATAATTCCTTGTGTTATGGTTAGACTGTAGAAAGTACATACTATCTTCCAAAGGTCGTGTTTCCCATGTCTTGTAGTTCTATACCACTTACATGTAATTACATAGTACATAAATGTATGGAAAAGGTACATACTATCCAAAACAAATTACTATACAAGATGTGTGCCACGTGGTGCACATCTAAGGACCAGATATGAGAGTTGGAGGCCAGCCACATGACGCAGATTAGATGGCTAGATCCGAGGACTGGACGACTACCACATGGCACACATCCGACTACCAGATCGAAGATTTGGATTCCTGTGACGTGGCACACATTGGACGGCCAGATTTGATCGATGCATGCATGCCACGTGGTGAAAATCTAAGGACCATATATTAGGGTTGGAGGCCTTCCACGTGGTGCATAATAAATGGCCAGATCCGAGGGTAGGAGGTTTTCCATGTGGTGCACATTCGACGGCCAGATCCGAGCATTGGAGGCCTGCCATGTGGTGCACATCTGACAACCATATCTGAGGGTTGGAGGCATGCCACATAGCTCACATACAATGACTAGATCTGAGGGATGGAGGCATGCCACATTGCAAATGTCTAACGACCAGATCCAAGATTTGCATGCCTACCACGTGTCACACATCCCATGACCATATCCGAGAGCTGAGGTTTTCCACGTGGCGGATGTCCCATGGCCAGATCCAAGCGATGTTGGCCTTCCACATGGAACCCACCCATGACCATATCAGAGGGTTGCAGGACTACTGCATGGTGCACATCCGATGGCCAAATCCCAGCATTGGAGGCATGTCACGTGGTGTACATCTAAGGACCATATCTGGTAGTTGGAGGCCTGCCATGTGGTGCACATTAGATGGCCAGATCCAAGGATTGGAGGCCTGCCAAATGGCACACATCCAATAGCTAGATCTAAGCGTTGGAGGCCTTCCACATGGCTCCAAATCTAATGGTGCTAAGCGATCCACATCGAAGACGCCTGAGAGGCAGATCAGATGGTCAGAAATGCATCACCTGGTAGAGATCTAATGGCTTGATTCGAAAGCTATGAACATGCCTCCTCGCACGGATCTAACTGCTTGATCCAATGGACAACAAAAATGTTCCACCACTTGGCAGAGATATGACAGACTGGCGTAGATCTGATGGACATATCCCATAACAAGATGACGATGTTTCTCGACGCTCATGGTTTTGCTAATGGAGTTTCTCTTTCAACAAAGGATTTATCGTTGCAAAGGGGCGGTCAAGTTGGATTGGTATTTTAGGGGTAAGAATGAAACATGATCTTATTTCACTATCTCAAGAAATATCCAAGATGAAAATTGAATCATGTATGGCCAGCCACTAAATATGTTCAAGAACACTGGAATTTGCGAATAGATATGGGATTTTGAAGCATATATTTGTTTTTGCTTTTTTGAAGGGATTTTTTTCGAATCATGGCTCACATGCACTTACATATCATAGGACACTAATATTTTAAAAAATATATAAATGTGTGATGTTAATCATTTTTCTCCCTGATAGATGTTGAAGCATTCTTAGATCTCTCAACTGACTGGAATGCAGCAATAAACTAACATACCCCTAAAGTAGGCGAAAGGAAATGCCGAAAAATATACAAGGTAGAAAATGTATGAAAAGAAGAGAAGAACAATGGAATCAATTACTTGCAAAATGCAAATAAGCTATATAGAAGATAGTCAGCTTTGTTGAAGAGGCAATAGTCAATTAATATACAGTTAATATAAGAGAAATGTGTGAGAAAGTGCAAGATCAATAAATTCAATTACATGCAAAATAGACATAATTTATGGTAACTAATACCAAATAAGTCTCTTTCACAATCGTAAAATGGATAAGAATGTAAATCATATGGATAAGAACGTAAAGACAAAATAAAAGGCAATATATCACAATAGGGAATGGCGAGTTTAATTGCAAGAATTTTGAGATTTTATGAATGTTTGAGAATTATCTGCAGAAGTTTCAACATTAAATAAACACATGTTGGTGTCTACTCCCATCCACGTGCCAATACCCAATTTGATTTTGAAATTGCAATTTTTTATTTAAAGGCTAAGAGCATAGGACAAATGAGAAAACTGAGTAAGAGCTTGTCAAAAATGGACATGGTAGCTTGTATGTATGATCCAGATACAAATAAAGAAGTCAATATGTTCTTCAAGCAAAATTGATCCATGGAATATGGGATATTAATGAGAATAAAAGGAGGATCACGTAAGGAAAATGTAGGAAATGATATTTAAGATTTACTACAATGTAGAAGCACTTGAAGATTTGACATGTATAGTTTTTTAAGTTCATAATTGAGTTTTTATGCTAGAGAAGAGGGTATACAACCTCATACATAGTTGGCATCTATATCATTGTGTCCTCAACTTGTGGGCATTATCTAAGCCTATTGTACTATATTTCCTCTGTGATGGCATGTCAGTGTAATGTCCTCATTGGCCTAGGAAGCATAAGGAGTGGTTCCACTAGCCTAAATTGGTTCCCGTAGGATAAGTCGGAAAAGTTACCTAGGGAACTCAACGTTTTCCTAGGAAATGACTTTATACTTTAGTGAAAAAGGGAACAAGGGGGACATGGGTCTTAGGCAAATGAAGTCACTTAAAAATTATAAAGTACGCAAGCATAATGTGACTTTAAAAATAAAATTAAAAGTAAAGTGAGTGGGAAATAACTCAATGGACAAATAAAAGAGGGGAAAAGAGGAGGTGCCCCTCATTCTTGCATTCACCCATTTGGAAAATAGTTTTTTTGAGAGATCTTGAGGAAAGAGTCTAGGGATTTTGGAAACCCTTGTTCATCTATTGGTTTCGGTGTTTCAACGATACACCCTAGTTAGTCTTGGGAGGAAATCACTCAAATTTCTTCAGTGAACTTCATTGCTACCGAGATTTATCTTATTGCAGTTGAATTTCTTAAGTTGGTGGTTGATTTTCTTTGGTGTGGCGGCTGGGATTTTTATTGTGGGATGAATTTTCCATTGAATGGAGATTTCTTTATTGTTGTTGGGCACCATCTATACAAAGGCTGCATTATTTTACTACTGGGCATTTTTATACTTGTTGGGTGCATTCTCCCTTCATTATGGGTCGAATCTTCTATTATTGGGCCTAATCTTCAGAAGAGAACCCAGTTTTGATTGATGGGTGCCATATTCCATCTTATGGGCACCTTATACTCTAGTATGGGTGCATTTATCTACACCTGGAAGCATATTTCCATAGTTGGACGTGATGACTACAATTCTGGGTTCATTTCATTGATTGTGGGATGTTGATATACTCACTGAGAAAAAATTTGCCTCATTCTGAGCACTAAAATACTTGTTGGGTGCATCCTCATATCTTATACAGACCGCCATTACAGTCAGATCTCTGTTGCAAGCTCAAACAAAGAACTACAATGCCTATAGTTGTCAAATCCTCCAAATTTCTAGACCAGGTTCCATTATTAATTGTGTAGCTTATTCTTGTGTTATTTAACTACTATTGGGTGCTGATATTTTGTGCTAAAAGTAATTTTGAAGTGGATGGGTTATATTTTATCATGTATACCTTATCCTATTCTATAAAAGAATAAAGAAAATTGTTGGTTGTTTGTTCTCTTATTAGTATGTTCTACTCTTGTTGTTAATTAGCTTGTTGTTATAGACTGTCATTGAACTGTTTGACAAAATATGCCAACCGAACTTAAGGGAAATTTGCAATAAGCCAATCCCAGAATACTAAAGTGGAATTAGAGCATGTTCTTCTACAGCTATGGGATTTGAGGGGCATTTATAATCAGATTTATGAGACCAGAAGACGAGAAGAACATTACCTATCAAAGATGTAGGGGAAGAACCCCAGATCCCCCTGGGTGGGAAGAAGAAGAAGTGGTTAGAGAAGAAGAGACATGAGAGGCAGCACCATCTATCACACCTAAGGGAAAATAAACTATGGGGGGAGAATATGATACCATGTTCAACAGTCTGTTCAATATTTTGAATGATTTGGCCAAGGGTCAAAAGGCCATGATGGACCTTATGGGGCAGCTAGCTAAGAATTCTTTGGAGGGCCCAACAAAGTAGAACCAAAATGGTGATGGGGGTTCACAAAATGGAGAGGTTATCCACTCATGCACTACCATGCAGAGCCACCCCCACTTGTACACCAAATCCCCCAGACCCATTATTCCTCAATTTTTGGGGAATGAGGCTGCAAGTCCATTGATGCAGGTTGATCAGGATGAGCCCTATAGGGCATATTTAGAGGAGTACATGAGGCTAGGAGATGATTTCCATTCAACCATGTCCTTTGTGGAGTTCTGCAATATGAAGAGCAGAAATCGATCGAGAGGGCCCATGAGGGCCATGACACAAAATTTTAAGTTGCAGGGTACCATTGGGAAATTCATTATTCCCAACTTTGACGGGGGCTCTAAATGCTCCACTAGATCATGGGTGAAAAATCTCAACACTTACTTCCAGCTGCACCAGATGACAGAGATAGATGCCATTAAGTTGGCCACCTTGCACCTGGATGGCGAGGCCCATGAGTGGTGGTACCATGGGTTAGTCACCTTGTGACATACTGGGGTTACCTCCTACCTGGACTTCACACAGAGACTCATCGAGAGATTTGACAGGAAGGAACCTGAGCTTCACTTCAGAGAGTTGGCTTAAATCAAACACACAGGTAGGCCAGAGGCCTATATATCTGAGTTTCAGAGGGTTGTTGTGATGGTGACAAAATTTCATAGGGTCATTTAGTGATGTTGTTTTTTGAGGGGCTAATGGAGCCTCTACAAGGATGGGTCAAGGCCTACAAGCCTACCTCTTTACAGGATGTAGTCACCAGAGCTCGAGACATGCAGGATGCAGTACCTAAAAGTCAATTTCCGCCCTAACCCACTTTTACTCCGAAGACTAAGGAAATCAAACCACCTCAGAGAGATTGGGTAGGCAAGCCCAAACTGGATGAAGAGACCAGGAGAGAATTGAGGAAAAATAAATTGTGTTTCAGCTGTCATGAGCCATGGGCACTAGGACACGGATGCGTCGGGAAGGACAGAATGGGAAAGGCCCATTACATTGAGGTATACTCTGACAGTGACAATGATGAGGATGAGGAGGTGGAGCAGGCACAGGACCAGGGACATCCAGCATCATGAGAGGAGTCTTCATAGGCTAGGGCTAAGGACCTAGTCATGGCCTCGATGTTAGGATTTTTGAGGTATCATACCTTCAAGGTCAGAGGTGTCCTAGAGGGGCACGTGGTGACAATATTGATCAATGGGGGAGAATCCCATAATTTCATTGATGGTAACATGATCGAGAGGAGAGGAATTCTGACAAAGGAATTCAATGGGTTCATAGTAGTCATACTAGGAGGCCACTAGATGAGTTGCACCGAGTGGATTCCCAAGCTCACAATAACCATGGGAAACTACTCAATGATAGATGATTTCTTTGTGGTGGACATACCGGACACCAATGTAGTGTCGAGCACTCAATGTATTTACTCTATTGGGAGATACACTACTGATCAGAGGACCATGGAGATGGAGTTCATAGGCCCAGATGGAAATAAAGTGGTCCTACGAGCCATGCACTAGTACCCACCAAAGATTGTGTCATCGCACAACATGGAGGCATTTATGAGGCATGGTGATATAGATTGGGATGTAGAGTGTTTTATTTCTGACAGAGAGCCACCTGACTATCTGCAACAACTTATAGAGGACTTACATATATTACTCCACAAGGATCATAAATTATTTAGTGACATTCCTCCTGGAATTCCACCTGATAGAGGTTTTGAGCATATCATAGATCTAGAAGTTGGGTCCAAGAAATTATCGCAAACCCCTATCAGCACCCTAAAGTTTACAAGGATGAGATTGAAAAAAAACATTAAAGAATTGTTGAAAATGGGCCACATCCACCCTAGTTCCAGCCCATTTGCCTCTTTCGTTGTCTTCGTCAAGAAAAAGGACGGTACTCTAAACAAGAAGATGATCAAGAATCAATACCCCATACCCATGATCGATGAATTAATGGATGAGCTCAAGGGAGCCAAATTTTTATCGAAGATTGATCTTCGATCAGGGTATCATTAGATCAAGGTACAAGAGTAGGACGTACCTAAAATGGCCTTTAGATGCCACTATGGGAATTCTGAGTTTTTGGTCATGCCATTTAGGATAAATAATGCCCCCACCACTTTGCAGTCGTGCATGAATCATGTGTTCAATAAGCAGTTGAGGAAGTTCTTATTGGTCTTCTTTGACGACATCCTCATATACAACAAAACATGGGAAGACCATATGTGACATATGGATGAAGTACTTCGTATTATAGAGAGTCAACAGTTATATGCGAAGGAATCCAAGTGTGAATTTGGTATTACAAATATGCTCTACTTGGGGCACATGATTCAGGTGAATGGGGTACAGGTGCACCAAGAAAATATCAGGACGATCATTGAGTGGCCAACTCCTAGGAATGTGACAGAACTAAAGAGTTTCCTTGGTCTTTTCACTTACTATAGGAAATTTTTTAAGTGATTCTCACAGTTGACAACGCCATTGACCGATCTCACCAAAAAGGGGGCTTTCATTTGGATAGAGGAGGCCTAAGAGACATTCGAGAAAATGAAGAAGGTGATGAGTTCATGCCCTATTTTAGCACTCCCTAATTTCACTCAACCCTTTGTCTTGGAGTGTGATGCTTTGGGAATTGGGATAGGATCAATATTGATGAAAAACGGTCACCTAATAGCGTTTGAGAGCCACAAATTCTGAGAGTATGAGCGACATTACTCCATATATGACAAAGAGATGTTGGTCATAATGCATGCTTTGACCAAATTCTGCCAGTACTTGGTGGGGAACATGTTCAAGGTAAATACCGATCATAATAGCTTGAGGTTTATCATGAAGCAAAAGGAGTTGAGCGAGAGGCAACAAAAATGGATCAGCAAAATCCAAGCCTACGATTTTGAAATTGAGTATGTGAAAGGCAAAAATAACGTGGTTGTTGACGCCCTATCTAGGATGCCCACTCTCTCTCATGGATATTTCAGTGGAATGGATGGAACTTCTATTGGTAGAATACTCCAAAAAAAGGTTTGCTTGTGAAATACTTGATGGTCAGGTCTCCGATGACATGTATAGGGTGATTGACGACATCATATATTATAAGGACCGGATCTATTTAGTACCAGAATCTCAGTTGAAAGACAAAATTTTGCATGTTGCGCATACTTGTCCTTTGGAAGGTCATCTAGGATACCTGAAGACTTATACACAATTTCGGGAGAGGTTCGCTTGGAAGGATCTCAAGACTAATGTATTGAATTTTGTACAGGAATGCCACATATGTCAGCAAAACAAGGTGGAACATACCCATCTAGCAGGATTTCTCCAACCACTTCCCATTTCTGAACAAAAATGGGAAAGCATTTCGGTGGATTTTATTACAGGTTTTCCTCTAGTTCAAGGGAAAGATTGTATCTACGTGGTGGTTGAAATGTTTACTAAATTCACCCATTTCTTCACCATATCGTCCAAATACTCTGCAGCGCAAGTAGCGAAATTTCTTTTTAGAGAGGTATTTTGGCTGCATGGATTGCCCAAGACAATTGATAGTGATCGAGACAACAAATTCATGGGGGGCTTTTGGCAAGAGATATTCAGACTCATAGGGACAAAATTAATGCCTAGTACCAGTTATCACCCTCGGACTGATGGGAAAACCGAAATTGTGAACAAATGGCTCGAGGGGTATTTGAGAAATTATGTATCAGGGCAACAAAAGGTGTGGATCAAGTGGCTGCACTTGGGTAAGCATTTCCATAAGACCACTTATCACATGTCGATCAGGATGACACCTTTCAAAGCTTTGTATGGTTATGATGCCACCACCTTTGTGGACCAAGAATTTGGTGACAACCGGGCACCCAAAGCCAAAGATTGGGTTCAGGAGAGTCAAGACATCTTGCGAACTCTCAAAGATAACCTACAAATAGCACATAATCGACAGAAGATGTATGTCGACAAGCATAGAGTGGAGTGCAGTTTTGAGGTGGGAGACTTGGTATACCTCTGCTTGCAGCCATACAGGAAATCATCCTTGAAAATGAAGGGGTAGAGAAATTGAAGCCACAATTCTATGGTCCCTACAGGATTTCAAGGCGAGTCGAGGAGGTAGCTTATGAGTTAGAACTTCCAGAAGGGTGTAAGATACATAATTTCTTTCATGTTTCATGCCTCAAGAAGGCAGTGGGACAACATGTTGTCATCTCTACAGAGCTACCACCATTGGATGAGGAGGGGCAGTTGATTCTAATTTCGAAGGAGGTGTTGGAGACCAAAGAGCGGAAATTAAGGAACGAAAGCATCAAAGAGTACCTGATCAAATGGAAAAATCTGCCTATCAAGGACGCTACTTGGGAAGGAGAGTAGATATTGCAAAATCTTGTATTACAGTTTCTTGAGGAAAAGCAATCTCGGGCAGGGAGGATTGTAATGTCCCCGTTGGCCTAGGAAGCATAAGGAGTGGTTCTGCTAGCCTAAATTGGTTCTCGTAGGCTAAGTCGGAAAATTTACCTAGGGAATTCAACTTTTTCCTAGGAAATGACTTTATAAAGTGAAACAGGGAAAAAGGGGGACATGGGTCTTAGGAAAATGAAGTCACTTAAAAATTATAAAGTGTGCAAGCATAACGTGACTTTAAAAATAAAATTAAAAGTAAAGTGAGCGGGAAATAACTCAATGGACAAATAAAAGAGGGGAAAAGAGGAGGCGCCCCTCATTCTTGC
Organism: Picea engelmannii; assembly: GCA_009831015.1. NCBI lineage: Eukaryota > Viridiplantae > Streptophyta > Pinopsida > Pinales > Pinaceae > Picea > Picea engelmannii. Next base: position 106,537 of record ML779264.1, read on the forward strand.
ATTCACCCATTTGGAAAATAGTTTTTTTTAGAGCTCTTGAGGAAAGAGTCTAGGGTTTTTGGAAACCCTTGTTAATCTATTGGTTTCAGTGTTGCAACGATACACCCTAGCTAGTCTTGGGAGGAAATCACTCATATTTCTTCAATGGATTTCATTGATACCAAGCTTTATCTTATTCCAGTTGAGTTTCTGAAGTTGGTGGTTGATTTTCTTTGGTGTGGCGGCTGGGATTTTTATTGTGGGACGAATTTTCCATTGAAGGGAGATTTCTTTATTGTTGTTGGGCGCCATCTATACGAAGGCTACATTATTTTACTACTGGGTGTTTTTATACTTGATGGGCGCATTCTCCCTTCATTCTGGGTCGAATCCTCTATTACTGGGCATAATCTTTAGAAGATAATCGATTTCTAATTGTTGGGTGCCATATTCCATCTTCTGGGAACTTCATGCTCTAGTATGGGTGCATTTATCTACATTTGGAAGTGTATTTCCATAGTTGGACGTGTTGATTGCAATTTTGGGCACATTTCATTGATTGTGGGATGTTGATATACTCGCTGAGAGCAAATTTCCCTCATTTTGAGCACTAAACTACTTGTTGGGCACATCCTCACATCTTATATAGACCTCCATTACAATCAGATCTCTACTGCAAGATCAAACAGAGAACTACAGTGCCTATAGTTGTCAGATCTGCCAAATTTCTAGACCAGGTTCCGTTATTAATTGTGTAGCTTATTCTTGTGTTATTTAACTACTGTTGGGTTCTGATATTTTGTGATAAAAGTAATTCTGGAGTGGTTGGGTTATATTTTATCATGTATCCCTTCTCCTATTCTATGAAAGAATAAATAAAATTGTTGGTTGTTTGTTCTCTTATTAGTATGTTCTACTCTTGTTGTTAATTAGCTTGTTGTTATAGACTGTCATTGAACAGTTTGACAAAATATGCCAACCAAACTTGAGGTAAATTTGCAATAAACCAAGCCCATAATACTATAGTCAAACCTTCAGTAACTATTTTACCAGACCACAAAATAGCCTCGTACAACAGGCATGGGATTGACTCTGTTTTTGTAAACGAGCAAGAGTGTTCCACCACAAGTATGAGAGAGTGAGTGACAAGCTAGGACACTCTCAATTCTATTGAATTCCACTAAATATGGTGTTGGTGGGAGACATACACAATGCATTGTTAGACGACTCTCAATTCCATTTGAATCATTATTGTCTCCATGCTAGTTGTTCAACACTCACAACATTGTAGAAGATGAAGATGGAGTGAGGGTATTCAATAGAAAAAGGGGATTTTCCTTAACTCATTATCATGGAAAGGATTCTAATGGAGGCTATCTTTCAGGGTTTTATCTAATAAGAAGAAACATATTTGAATTGATGGGAACATATAATGTTTTGAATGTGGACTTTGAGAGAAAATAAGAAGACAAAGTGGAGCAGAAGCAACAAAGAGAGCAATACTTGTTTGTCATGGACATAGCACATGGAATGAGGAGGGACGATTTCAAGGTAGCTTGGATTTCATACATATAATAGATAAGAGAGAAATGGAGGCTTAGAATGCTAGACAAATGCTTCTCAAAGACACATTTGATGTTTTCTTTCATAGGTAGATGTTGTTCCTTCCTTATATAATAAATAAGACACTCCTAGCTATCCCTCTATACAAATTAAAATGTCCAAAACATACATACAAATTAAATCTCAAAGCATAGTTCCTTCTAAAAAAATTTAGAATATGTCCAAAAGAAAACTTTAAGTTAGTTGGACATTGGGAAATAATTTTAATAAATAAATTATGATTTTTAAAAAAAAATTAATAGAAAACTTTTAAATTTGATTAAACAATTTAGGTTAAAAAATCATATTCAACCATTAAACCTTAACTAGTTATTTATGTTTCCAAAACAATTTATCATAATATCATTCAAATGATAGAAAATATTGAAAAATATTACCTATAATTCTATTAAAAATTTTATGTCGAATTATTTAAGCTCAACCACCTTATTATTCCATTTATTTACTTATATCTTCATAACACCTTGCCATAATGTCATTCAAATATGATTAAAAAAAAGGATATTATAAAAGGTCTTCTTTTTTGTTTGCTAGTTTGTCAGTGACCTGTGGGACTAGCATGTGGCTGAGAAACCGCGACTTAGGGGCATCTAAGCCATCAAAATCGCCCGGGGATTGCTTCCGGCCTGAGCCACACCAACCCTTAACATGGATGGATTTTTTTTCCCTGCAGGTTTCGAACCAGTGACTTTAACATCACGGAGTGCCTTAACAACACACTTCGTCACCGACTGTCCTACACCTTGGGGACCTTTTTATTTATATTCATATTAGAACTAAAAAATCATAGATTTTATCATAAATCATTTAAAATAAAAAAATGTCATTATATCGAAATCAACTATATAAATCATATAAATAAATGAAAAAATCCTTCCTAATTTAAAAGTATATGATTTCAATCGACACTCAACTTTGTAAATCAAACAAAGAGTAACATTTTATGAACATGGAGATACTCTTCATCATCGAAGAATATACCAACAAACACTTGATTGTAATTGTTTTTATCTCCAAATCCATTTGATGTTATAAATTTGAAAGAAAAAATATGCACATTATCTTTGCATCCTCATTCACAATTTACTGTAATAAGACATATGTCATGCCTCCTGAGCTTGTTGAGAACTGTCAAGATATTTCATTCTGTTCTTTGAAAAAATATTTAAAAGGAGAAATTAACATGTTTGGAAGTATAATCAATTGCAAAATGCGCAACAACTATAAGAAAAAAATTGTAAGGAAAAAAATTGTAAACTACAAGAAAAATGAAGATCCGATCATTTAGAAATAAACAAGCAAGAGAGAACAACTACACCTATTCCTTCATTTTGGGTTGTTGCATAAAATACCCATTTCATATAAATATAAATTATCCTGACCCACAAACCCTAACAAAGTCAAAAACTCACTCTTCGTGAAGTGATTCGGCCGAAAACAAAGTACAACAGACACAATTCCTACAACAACGACCATTAAAGCTCCCGGACCTTTCATCATGAATCAAATGTGAAGCTGAGAAGAAGAATTCCCTTTGCCCGAAACAGAAAATTGTGAAGCTGAGAAGAAGAATTCCCTTCGCCCATAATGAAAAATTGGTTGTACACAAAAAAAAAATGTTGATAGAATTCAATGCTGGCTTGCCTAGCGATCCCCTTCGATAATGGAAACCCCAACTGTGGCGTAAAGGAAGTGTGTGAGGCCGATCATGCTTGTTAATATTATGGTAGTTGCGGGAGGTATTTACCTCCACGTGTGAACCTAATGAGAATAGAAGACTCCAGAAAGCAAGAGTAAACCCTAATGAGTTGGCTAATAACCCTAGAAGTCTTATCGGCTCAAGAATATAATTTATATTAGGTTATTAGCCTCCAAAAGAAGAAGTTGGCTAGAAATAATAATAATATACTGAACAGATACATATCCAAAAGGAGAAGTTGGCCCCAACAAATCTGGCAGAACCAGTATAAATATAGAGCGTCAGTTCTCATTTTGATATATCTCAGAATTGCAGTTCCTAGTTGGCGTGCACTACAGTTCCCAGTTTGGTGCGCACATGTGGAGGAGAGTTGCAGGTGCAGTTGTTGCAGCTAGCAGTTTAAGTGTTGGTTTGGACTATCTCTTGGCTAGGGTTTGGACTATCTGATCAGCTTTTTGTGATGCGTTATCCTTGGGGAAAGGTGCGCTACCCTTTGTTTGGTTATCTAGCCTAGGGTTTGCTTCCGGGGAAATTCTCAATCAAGGTTAAGGTGCTCGAAGGGTGGCTTCGGCCTATGGTTGGGTGACGAGGGTATTGTCAATGGTAAAACGAGCACACCATCTTCTATATTCTAACAGGTTATGGGCCCACACCTCCTTCATTCAATATAAACGTCGGAAGGAAACATAGCCACTAAGATATTGAGCTCGTTGAGGAACTGTCGCTAGGGTTACTAGCAGAAGCAACTTCCAAGACACTGCCGCTAGGGTTACTAGCAGGAGAAGTTGCAGAAACCCTAATGCTCTTGTTGAGGCACCTTAAGTGAATGTATTGACCTAATCTTCGGACAGATCAGTGCGCCCTAGCCTAGAGCATCTCTTGGCACTCTCAAAAATCCAAGACGTGAAGTTTGGATTTTTGGTCAAATCTAAGGTTTGACCAAGTCAAGCAGCCATGATGAACTCTATGAAGTCTGAGAACAAGTTAGATGGAGCCTCTAAATTCAGAGCATGGAAGACAAGGATTTACCTCATCCTTTCCAAGAATAAAGTACTGGATATCGTGAAAGGAAAGATCGTGAAGCCAGAGTTTAAAGAAGGAGAATAGAAGGAACCACAGAATGTTGTAGCTATGGAGAAGTTCAAAGATGTTGACATCAATGACATGAGTATCATAGTGGATTCCATAAAAGACCACTTGATACCCTACATCTCCCATCTTGACTCATCGAAGAATATGTACGATGCCCTAACAAATCTCTTCTCAGTCAGAAACATCGCACAAGTTATGAGTCTGAAGAATGAGCTCCGTGACATGAAGATGAATGAGGATGACAACATAACATCATACTTTGTAAGAATCTCCTAGTTAAGAGATCAACTACAAGCTATTGAAGAGATCACTTCAGAAAAGGAATTGGTGAACATGGTACTCAGTGGTCTTCCCAAGACATGGGATGCATTTGTCGCAAGCATGAACACAAGGAAGGAGTATTTGACATTTGAAGAACTTTGGACTTGCTGTGCTCAAGAAGAATCAAGGATCAATGCAAAAGAGAAACCCCAGAAGAAATACGATGATCAAGCCTTCACAACAAGATTCAAGAACTTCAGGAACAAAAGAAAGTTTGGTTCAAGGAG
>ML779264.1:117328-145602 GCA_009831015.1 Picea engelmannii
TCATATTAAATATTACTTTTTAAATAGAATAGCTAACTATAAAGTGATATAGTGAAAAGAAAGGGATTTTAGAATTTATTGATAAAGATAACATGTATTATTAAGTGTATTTTGAAAAGAGATTTTAAGTTTCAAATCTTAAAATCAAATATGATTAAATAAAATCATATTAAATTAAAAATATATATCATATTAAATATTACTTTTTAAATAGAATAGCCTTACATAGTACACAAAGATAAAATACTATATATTGAAAAGAAAGGAGTTTTAGAATTCGTTGAAAAGAAAGGAGTTTTAGAATTCGTTGGTAAAGATGGCATGTATTATTATGTCAATTTTGAATTTTGAAGAGAGCATTTAAGTTTGAATATCACATATATTCAAATAAAATTATAATGAATTTAAAACAAAGTATTATAATATTAAATTTTATTTAAAAATAGGATGTAGTTTAAAATATAAATTATATTTTTGAATGGGGTGTTTTCGAGAAATGACGTGCGCAATTTTTTAGGAGGTCACATGGCCAAGCCACACACCATTTGGCGTTCATTCTTCGCTATCACTTTACTCCAGTCACCTCCAGGATTTAAATAGCCTGCTGCCACCTTCCACTATGCATTTGCACCTCGCAGGTCACACGAACTAGAAGCTCTGTGACCTGTGTGTCTTCATGGCGCTGTGCAAAGGGATTCTTCAGTCACTTCGGCTCCATCATGTTTTGCCTGCTCCTAAAGCCGAGATGTGGTTTCCTTTTCCTCATTCGCTCACACACAATTCACAGTGCCCCACCTCCCTGGTTCACCCCTTCCTCCATTTTGCGACCAAGTTCTGGTTTGACCTCCCTTTGTTTTCATTTTTGCAGTGGGGCTCCTCCTTTCCAAGCTCGTCAATATTCAGAGTCTTCCTCCCTCGGAAGTCGCTAGCTCTCGTCATGCCCCGACTCAGAGGCAAGGAAAAGCGAGGAGCAGCCAGGTATGAGGCCCGGGGAAGGAAATCGCTTATCCCCGACTCTCCCTGTGAAACTTCTAACCCCCCTCCCGTAGTTGATCACCACACCCTTGAAGTGGTTTTTCCCCCTATTTTGGCTCCTATAGTTGTGCTCGCTCAAGCCCAGCCACCCTGCGACCCTGCCCTTGACCTCTCCCCTCTCTCGAACCCCTACAGTTGTAGGGTTGAGTGGTTTGATCTTCTTGGCAACTCATTAGGCTTCGCACCACCTCCCCCATCCCCCCTTGACGTCCCTCTTTTTCGGCCTCCCCTCCCCGTCCCCCCCCCACCACCTCTCCTCCCTCCTCCCTTATGAGGTACTCCTCAGCTTCTCCGCAATCCACCCACCGAAGACCTTTTTGTGACAAGTGTGAAGATTGAACCGAGCTCATGGCTACTCTGAGTAACATCAAAAAAGACCTGGGGGATATCAAATTGGCTATGCTCGACATACAGAGCATGGACGTCGACCGCTGGAGCAGAGTGGACACCCTGATGGCTTTTCTTCAAGATCTTCGATAGGCCATAGCTGACCGTGACAAAGGGAAAATAAGTGTCCTCAAAGAATAAGTTCTCTCAGTGCACGCAAGAGCGAGATGTTACATTATCTATCTATCCTCTCACCTTTCCATTTATATGACCTCAATCATGAACAACCATCTCAACTCTCCATATAACACTCTTATCCATATTCTTCGCCCACCAAAAGCCATGCACCACCTTGAATCCAGTTGATCCCATCATCACTCTATTCTATGCTCACAACAACTAATTGCATCCTCTGAGATCCATGGTATTATTTCCATATATGCTCCGCACAGTACCTGCATGCACCTTTCGGAGGTCGAGACTCACTTGGGATCCTGTACATTTTCTTCTACAATGCAATTCCTCCTGTTTGAAATCAATGACCTCTTCCTACTCAAGTAGATGATACCTTGTTTTTTTTCCCTGCATCTTAACCACATGAATTGTTGTTCCATATAAATTTACCAAGTCGAAAACTCCAAGTTTTTCCAAACCCTTGGAGCTCTCTAAATCCATGACCTCGATATCCGCATGGATAAAACCTAAACTCAAACCCGGATTTGAACCTAAGATTTTTTTCACCAGCCAAGACCTAAGATTTCTTAAAATCCCAGTAATATTTCCATATCCTACAACAGCTGCAAGGACTCTCTAGCACATTTATCACTATCAAAAGCAATGTTTCTCCTTCTTAAACCACACACGTCCAGGGAATCACCTCTTCATGTTACAATATTTGTGTGGTTCAACTTGGGATTTGATGCTCATCATCCAAAGGAAATGGTAAGCCATTGGACGCTCCATGGAATCCCATGAACGAATCCTCATCACCGATCTGCTCAAATTTGTGGCATCACAACCTCCAATTTCATCATCAGCTAGAATCAACGTCTCTGCTCTAAAACGTTGATTCCTTTGTCCATTGTGAAACCTTCACGCCTTGCACCATATTCAAAAATTGTAATTTGATTCTTTCAAAGAAATCATATGGATTTGGAACAACGAACAACAACCAATCTAGGTACACCAACAAAAATTAGTCAGTTCTCAATTATAGAATCTACTCTTCCTATATCAATTGCTTCTTGTTGGTGGTGTCTCCTTCTCATATCGTGGCTCCTCCCCATAGAGACTTGTTATATTCACCTCACAACATCAATTAATGACAATCAATCTCCACTCATGGAAATCATCTACTCTCTTCTCCGCAAGTTACTAGGCTCTCTTGTTAGGGATTCAATCCCAAACTAGCTATGATACCCTATTAAATATTGAGAGAGAAATAACATAACAAGAAATCATGCACATAGAGACAATATTTATCTTGGAAACTCTTAATCGAGAGAACTGACACCTCCGTAGATACCTATTAATAAACTTAGCAAAAATGACCAAGCCAGGCCAACACCAACCACTTGAGACTACTTGAGGATTCTTACAATGGAGTATCTAAATCCATTAAATAGGCTTCATCAATTACAACCCTAATTCATTTACTAGAATTATACTACAATGCAAAAAAATGCATATCCTAGAGATATCCATGCAAAGACATGCATGGCCTCAAGATGGCAATGCAAAGACATGCATGGAGTGAATATAGTCATGTGAAGACATGCATGGATATGCATATCCATGCAAAGACATGTATGGTGTGGAGATAGCCATGCAATGACATGCAAAGACTCACATCAAATACTATAGGAAAATACCTTGAGTTCATAAACCACTAAAAGTAAATCCAACAATGACCTAATCAACAACTCTATGACTGATTCAATATTAACCTAACAAAATCAACCAAATCAATCACTACACACCTACCTGATCATACACTATTACCATTGCATTGCAACATCTTTAAAATTAATAGTACCACTTTTTAAATATTCGATTGATTAGTGTTTGTGAGAAACATGGCATAAGAATCTGATGGGACTTGAAAAAAAGTTAAATATATAAAACAATTCTGATAATCTTTATTTTTTTTGTATAATTGAAGATATCATAAGGCATTATGATATTTTTAATCATTTATGTGACAACCTTGAAGAGTGATGTTACAATTTTTAATATTTTTAGTTACCACTATTCTAATATATAATTTTTTATGATATAGATAAATAGATAGATTTATTTATTAAATGGATAACAAAGTTTGCATTGAGTGTGTGATTTTGGAAGAGATTAAAATCAAGAACTATGAGCAATAGAGTTAATAGTGTGATGGTAGGATCTAAAACATGGAATTGGTCTACTCAACCAAATATAATCATTGTTGCTCTATGTCAAGGAATAGATATAGTATCGACTCTATTGTCAACCATTTATTTTAGGCTCACATCATTTTCTCATTTAGCATTGTTGTACCTCTCACTAGATCTTCCTAAAATATTGATTGCCAATATCTGATATGTGAATTCAACTTATCATTGATTGTGAGTATGTTGGCTAGTGAAGGAGAAAGCATGACTTGATGTAAAACCCTGGGTTCCACATACTCTACGTAACCTTTCCTCCCACCGTGGGTGTTCGTTCTTAGTTGTTCTATTACTTGTTTCATATGCCATGAGATGTTATGTTCTAAGTATTTTTTTCACTTTGATCTCTTACTACCACAACTATATATCTACTGTGTGAAGATATAAAACAAATTAAAAATATCGAAAGAAAGATATAGTTATTTTCCACAAACATTTTAGATAATTCATTAACATTATTCAATATATTGAAAATTATAACAAATTATTCAGCGTGAAGCCTTAGTCCTTCTATTTGATTGTATTTTTCATAGTTTGGATTATTTCTTTAAAAAGTACATAATTCCAAGCCTTAGTCCTTCTATTTGATTGTATTTTTCATAGTTTGGATTATTTCTTTAAAAATACATAATTCCAAACTAATTTCATGAATGTGGAATTTTGCATAATCATTAAATGAAATAAAAAACTAATTCTAGAGAATCGTGAGGAAGAAAGTAAACATGTCAATTGCCCTATAGATGCAACTTCTAACCTGTAAATTTCAAATAAAATGGTGATAAAAAAAGTTAAAGATTTTCAAAAATCTCATAACATTGTCATTGCATTTAATAACATTGTCATTACATTTATTATATATTTAAAAACAATAAACTCATTTTGTAGCATCCTCCTTGTTGTTCTAATTAGTATCAATGAATGCAAGCACACATCAGCATAGAAGTTGGTATTAATAGAAGAATAATAACCAAAATGATAACATGCATGAAGAACAACTTTTCCAATCTTATATTATCATATATTCATAAAGTAAAGAATATTATTACATAATGCATTTATATTTCATGACATGACATAGAAGAATCTATAATTATTGTGTTTATATAGCGACTCAATAGATACTCATTTCTAATAAAATTAGATATTAAATTTATTGAATCAACAACTCAACACGTATGGTTATGCATGGTTACCACCTGGTTGCAATATGTTTAATACCAATAATGCCAATAAGTAGCGTTGATGAAAAATGTAAATAACACTAACATTAAAGTACTCTAGATGGTGAGAATCCAATCATATATTCACTATCATAATTCCCAAATTGTATTCATTTAAAAAAGATAATTGTATCATAATTATGCTGTTGCATAATGATAATAATAATTATTATTTAAAAAAGTCTATAGCATGGCCACGAATATTCTTCTACTACTACATTTTAATTCTCATTGTAATAGTGTTGTCTTTCATTTTTTTAAGGGAAGTGCGGATTTTGTCCCATTCAAGTTTTGTTTAAAGTGTAAGTAACTTTGTGTGTTCCTTACAATTTAAGGTATCTTTCAAAACATTTCGAAATTTCATCTCCACTTACCCTAAACCTTAGCTTTGATGGAAAACTATAAAATCATTAATTATTAAAAAATCAAATCAACATGTTGTGATAATGAATTTGTGTTAGAAGAATAACACTCAAATAAAGTTTGTTAGGTTAATTATCATATTAATATGTTAATAGTTGGTATTGATTTATATGTGTGTGTGGGTTAGTTCAATCGATTGTCTTAATATTATTGGGCATTTAGCTAGTTCCATGTTAACATGTGTTTAGTTAGAATCACCCCATGTGAGGTGCACTAATCTACACCAATGCGTTTACTAAAGATGTCATCCACAAATGCGGGGAAGCATCCCTTGTGTTTCTACATGAGGTCTAGTGAAGGAATCAAACTATGGGGTTCTATTCTACAAAATGAGGTTATAAAGCAAACTTCTTCACCAAGACAAATTACCCTACCTAGTGTTGGAAATCAATTTGGAAGCTAAAGGTGTTGATGAAAACACACATTGTTTGTGGATGAAAATTGAGAAGAAGGTTCTAACATGGGAGGTAATGCAAAGATGAACTAGACATGGTACCGACAATTTGTATTATATGCAGAGAGGATGAGGAAACGATAAATCACCTACTCATCAAGTGCCTATTTTCCAAACAAGTCTAGTTAGACATTGAGCAAATCAAAGGAGAAAAACAAGGGTGGATTGGTGACTTAATGAAGGAATGGATAAAAAAATGGATGAGTAGGAGAGAACTAAAAGAATGAAGGGTAGTGCCATGTTTCACTTTGTGGGGATTATAGTTGGAAAGGAACTCTCTTCTCTATGAAGATAAATATTGCAATGCTTTCAACAAATCAAATATATGTCTACATCTTACGAGGTGTTAGGCATTATGAGCAAAGAAAGGCACCTGGGAAACTTGTTATTCAATAAAGAGTAGGCTTGGGTTTTTTTATGTGGCTAGTGAAGGTCCTTAGGATAATAATATTGTTGGGTGTATTTTGTATCTTTTAGAAAACCATTTTATCAATTTGAAGGCGGGCCTTGGTGCTAGAACTAACAACTATGTTGAATTTATAGCATTAAGACTACTTCTTAAATGTGCTTTGGATAATTATGTAAGGCAATTTTAGGTATTTGGAGATTCAATCTTGGTAATAAAGTAGATGAAAAAAACATGACAACTTCTAAATATCTTTCTAAACCCATTGGGTGATCAACTACAAGTGATTGCAATCTCATTTGAGTCAATCTCCTTTCACTCATGTCTTTCAAGAGCACAATGTGATCGTAGATACTCTTTCAAAGGAGGGACAACATGAGCAGTATGTAAAGTTATTATTGAAGAGAACAAGGACAGAGTAATAATTGTCATTGAATCCAATGCCTAATTTCTTGATGCTAGAGCGAAACTCATAATCCTAAAGATTCATTGAAATTCAGAGCTATTAGTGGATGTAATATTTATTTTGTTTGTCATATTTTAAGGTGTTTTTGTTTTAGTTCCCTTCTAACTTTTAAATGATTTTAAATAAAAAGTTTCAGGGATGGTAATCTCATGCACCTATATAAGCATGATTAGGAAGATATGTTGGTATTTCTCTGGTTTATGCGGAGATAGGCATATGCTTACTCAAATATTTTAAAGTGCAATGGCACATTAGAATGTAATTTATTTTCTTCTTGAAATCAAACAACATTTTGTTTCTTGGAATATATATAGCCCAAGGGTTTATCTCAACTAGTTGTTGCCAATGTTGTTGGGCATTTGGCTAATTTCATGTCACCAAGTGCTCAGTTCAAACCCCCCTAGTTGAGGCACACTAGTCATTTGATGGGTGTACTAGGGAGGCCATCCACTAATATGGGGAAGCATCCATTGGATTTCCCTATGAGGTTTTCTTTGGAATGAATACATGCATACATACACATGTATGTAAATGATTTAGAGTTAAAATGTTCATAAATAATTGAGAAAGTATGATGGGGAAATTTGAAGGTGTCACGACGGGTTTTGAAGGAGAGTAGCATCACGATATGCATAGTTCAACAACATACATTGACACACCAACGAAGAGAAAACCCACATGAAGTAAACCCACCCTAGAGGGGTACATAGAGATAATATCACGCATGCTACCAAATCCAAACTTGTGCATGGTTAACTTAATTTTTGTGGTACATCTCAATTTTCAAATGCCCTAAGAAGATAGATGGCACTTGATAGGGAATGTGAAAACCATGCATTGTCCATACCAAACTTCAATGGGCCAGAACAACCTTATTAAAGAGAAATCTATAATTATAAACATCGTTGATAGGGGCCATTGTTATGTAAGTGTTCCCCATTTTGCACAAAAATCAAGATGCCCACAAAAACCTTTCACAAAGACAACACCTAGAGAACATCACAATAAAGAACATCAAGGACCCATAGCAAGAGAACATTACAAAGAACCTATGATAGCCCATGTGCTTGAATTGAATCGCCACACTAATAACATTCACAAAATTGTAGACATCCAAATAGTCTAACAAATATAGCCATGGGATATCCTTTAGTTTTGAGTTTTTGATTCTAGTAAATAACAAACATCAACTACTACTTCCATTGAGGTACAAAGAAAATAGTTTTAAGAATATCATGAGGGAATGTGCAGAGTTGGTAAAAAACAACTCTTGTAATCAAATTTAGAAAAATGCATCTTAAGAGCAATTCCTGGCTTAGCTTGTCTTTATGAGGGATAGGATAATGAAATGAAATGGTGATTTTATAATTGACAACGAGGCCATAATAGGTGAGGAGAAGGCAATATTTTCCAGAAAGCTTGGGGACCAACCGGTTTCTATGCAATGTTTGAGGAACATCCAATGTCAATAAGAAGATGCAAAGTATATGGTGAGTGTGTTTCAATCCTCTCTTGACCTTGAAGAAGATCTAAGAGTACTGTGGAGTTGGATGAAGCTAAGCGAGTTCAAGCCATTGATGTAGTAAGCTCTAGAAGTGTATAATTGTGGTGGCAATCTTGATCCAATCCTCTGAAAAACTAGCATGGATAATCTTATGTGTTTATAGAGGCATGATTCCAAAATTTCTTGAATTCGAAGCGTTGTTTCTTCAAGAATGTTGTCTACATCTGTATCGTAGTCAATCTCTGAATAAAGCTTATAACATTCATAATCAAATTTGTGATCATGATGGACATAATCCCATGAATGTTGATTGTTGGAATCTTCATAGAAGAAGTGGACTTGGTCAGTCTGATTGATTGGGTGTGAAACATTCATTGTGATTGCCACTTGGGTGGTTGGGAGGCTTCTTTACTACCATGTGCACTGGAGGAGGGGTCATCATGTAGTTGTCTTTCTAGTTTGTTGCCCAACTCTATAAGGAATTGCAAAGCATGAGTATAGTGAAAAAGTGAATCCATGGTAAATAAGTTGGTAGCTTCTAGATAGCCTAGTAGGTAGCTTCTAATTTGCTGCCTCTATTTCTTTCAGGCAGAACTCCAAGAAAATGAAGAATAAATACTTCTTTCAAATAAAAAAGATCGTGAATCGTTGAACCAGGTTGCGTGTGTAGTACAGGAATCGCTGGAATCCATCTCTGAAACAAAACAAGCGAATCGTTGGATCTCCGACGCGTACTGTTCCGCTATAACCTCGATTAAGTTGAAATTTCCGCCGGCCAACAAATGAACAGATGGCGTCCATTAAAAGCGAAAATACATCGCCGTTGCCGGGGATCGAACCCGGGTCACCCGCGTTTAAAATTTCAAAACTACATATACTATATACTAACTGTACAGACGGTAAACTAACAATTATGAGATGAAGGATTTTCAGATTGGCCACTGTAGGGCGGTTGCATTGTTTGTGAAATATTGTACGCTTAGAGATTCAGGCTTCTGACTACAGTTTATTTAAAAAATATGAGATAAAGGATTCTGAGATTGGCTATTGAAGGGCTCAGAGATTCAGACTCAGTGTGGAATTCTTTAAGAAGCATTGAGAAATATACATAAACCTTCAACAAAGTTCTAAACTTGAACCGAAAACGGAAAAAATAAAACCTAGATGCACCAGTCGGGAATCGAACCTGGGTCCGTACCGTGTCAGAGTTTTTTTTTTTTATATTTTTTAATGAATGAAGCATTGATTACATTCGGCAGACTTCATTAGAGCTATTGCATCTTACTTTACATTCTAACAGAAATTTGACATTGAATTCCAACAGCCATCGGCCTATGTATTCTTCTGTAGACGATGGTGTTTTAGGAATCATCTCACCGAGCGTAGACGCTGACTTTGCTCCAGCCATTGAACCACTTCTCTTGGCACTGTGCATTCTACACAGTGCCCAGAATATGGTTGTTATTGACCTCCTTCCTTGCATTCTACACAGTGCCCAGAATATGGTTGTTATTAGAATGAAGGGTTCGATTCGTGGCGTTAGGTCACTCCATCCCCCTCCTCGACCTTGCCAGGCTACTGCCTCTACATGGCGCTGCGGGTGGCATCACATGCGACAGAGAAAGAAATTCAATTACTATTATTATATTTTTTATGGTTTCCATGTCCTCAAATTTTCTAGATGTCGGTACAGCATTTACCTGGAATAATCTATGAATGACCTAGCGTTTTCTTCGAAGAAATCGACGAATCTATTGGAAGACACCTGCCCCAAAACTTGTCTATTTTCTCACCATGCATCTGAGAGGCCCATAATAACTGGTTATCTTCTATAAAATGGTGGTATCCTTCTTCATTGGAAGAAGAGAAGAGAACTCCATTATACTTTAGTTGGAGCTGGTGGTATCCTTCTTCATTCGAAGAAGAGAAGAGATTCAACTCCCGTCTGCCTTTCCCCAGTCAGATTTCATTCACAGCAGAGTTTGTACATACAAATTGTTCAAGTATATGCACAGAATCACTGTGCATATACAGAGAATGCTGTAAGATGCGCTTGCAGGATGTCCATGCCGTTAGTCGCCGAGCTCTATCACAGCTCACGTGGAAAGAGCAGAAACGCTCAGCGATCTTGGAATGGAGTTGATATCGGAGAGCAAGGTCTCGGATTAGAAATCGCACAGATCACAGGGTCCGAAGCTTTAACCCACACCAGTTTGTTCTCACCATGAATTTGCTTGCGTTTTTTACAGGGTCCGCATTGCCAGAGATGCCGACACCAATTACCTGTGCCACATGTCCCTTGCCAGGCCGTAGGATCCGTGCCATTGTAGCGGTCGGATTTTGGTAGTTTCCGTACTATTTTGATCGTACGGTATGTCAACCAGACCATTCGATTGTTGAAACGTGGATCATTTCTGCAGGTCAGATCTGTTCGTTAGATGAGAGCCATGTGGCCCATTTCTGTACATCAGATTTGGCCGTCCGATGGATGCCATGTGTCTCGTTTCTGCTCGTCGAATCTGGCCGTCCGATGCACTCCACGTGTTTCATAGCCGTGCGTCAGATCTGACCGTTCGATGGGGACCACGTGGCTCTTTTCTGTCCATCGGATTTGGCCGTCCTATGATTGCCACGTGGCTCATTTCTGTGCGTCGGATCTGGCCGCCCGATGAGTGCCATGTGGCACATTTACGTGCGTTGGATCTGACCGTCCGATCACGGCCACGTGGCTAGTTTTCGTGCATCAGATCTGACTGTCCGATTTCTGCCACGTGGCTCATTTTGGTGCTTCAGATCTGACCATCCGATGGCTGCCACGTGGCTCATTTTGGTGCGTCGGATATGACCATCCAATCGCTACCACGTGGTTTGTTCGGTGCGTCGGATCTCTGCCACGTGGTTTATTCCCGTGCGTCGGATCTGGCCGTCCGATCGCGGCCACGTGGCTCGTTATCGTGCGTCGGATCCGGCCATGCGATCGGTGCCACGTGTCTCGTTTCTATGCGTCAGATCTAACTGTCCGATCGGTGCCACGTGACTCGTTTCGGTGCATCAGATCAAACCAATTAATCTGTGCCACGTTGCTCTTCTCCCCACGTCGGATCTGGCCAAGTTCTCTGCCACGTGACTCGCCTTCGCACGTCGGATCGATCTGGTCAGGCTTGGCGTTCTGGATCATACAGGCGACTGGAAATTGTTTACTAGTAGGAATTGGAATGACATCAATGCAAGGAACCGCTGTGGTGGTTGTTGTTTACAATTTAAACGAAAAATCATTGAAATGGCTTCCAAGCTGTTGTTTACAATTAGATCGCGGCATCGAAAGCATAGCAGTGATATCAAGATCGCGTGAAGCAAAGGGGCCGGACATTGTGGAACTGTGCGTAGAATTTTGAGTATTATTGCAGGCCAAGAGTTTTGAATATCACTCGGATGAAGAGGGGCCGGAACTGTGCATATTTAATATTTTTGTTGATCATTATGATATCATTATCAATGTATAAATGAGATTAAGTTTGCAATTTGGCGATTATATGGATTGCTTTCGGCGCCCTTTGGTGGCTTTATTTGGAGTATTAAATTAGCTCCCTAAACTCGCATTATGGTTAATGGTATTCACTTATCTCGCATTATAAAGATATTCACTCAATCTCATTACACTATGGTTAATGGTACATAATCACTCAATCTCGTTACACTATGGTTAATGGTATTAGTAAATGAATGTTAATATCATTAGTATATGTAATCATTGTTAATTTTTATTCAATATATATAATTTGTTAATGATTGTTAAATTTTATTCAATATATATAATTTGTATATGTAATCATTTTTAAAATATTTTTATTATTATTTATATTTTAATAATATAAATTTTTTATTTAATTTTTTACATCAACATTTAATTTGTATTTAGCACCAACATTTGTTACATATGGGAGAGATATAGGGAAATCAAGAAAAAGATCACGGCTAGTCCCCTTCATACTAGTTTTCTTTATGCTTTAGCCATTACTAGGACCTTTGCAAGGCAACACCCAGTTCAATTCAATTTCTGTACATAACTCATTTTAGGTTTCCATCTCTTTTGTCTATTCCTACCACTATTTCATTATGATTTATTAGGTTTAGGCATTTCTTTGCTAATATATAAGTGATTTCCCCCCTAGTGGACACCTTCTAGTTAAAGGCAAGTCCCCTTACAATCAACATTAGGTACTTTGTATGAGACCTATGTTAACCAGTGATACGAATACCCATCTTTTGAATAGTTTTGATGATAATGCTATATATGAGGAATTGTGTTTTCCACTTATGATTCTAATGGAAGGACATAGAAAGGGAAAACATAAGTAGGTCATGGAAGTAGGTCGAAATTACACTCGAAATAGGAGATGTTAGACTAACCATTGCTCAAAGAAGCTTGATGTTACTATTCCAGATGACAAGATTTTGTCCCTTGAATTATTAGTGGGGGTTCAAGACAATAGGACACCTAGTTAGGTTGATCCCAAAATTCCAACACCTAATGGTGTAAACATTGGTTTTATACCATCCATTTTTGTTGAGTTATGTAAAGTAGATTATACCCCCCTTTTTTTAATCTAACATGAGGTATATGATCCAATTACATATGCATTTACAATAGGTTGAGTTTAATGGATGATTTACAAAAAGTGATATCTCCCCATGTCGACACAATAGAGTGCCCATCACTCTCTTTTTTCTTCTTTGAATGTTTTATGGAATGGTATCTCTTCCCCAGGATTGAATCCTAGAGCTACCTATGACCTGGCATGAACTTTCACCCCCTATCCTACTCCCACAACTATGGCATGTACTAAAACAAGGAATAAGGTAGGATGTGTATTAAATTTGAATAGGCTTGCATATGTTAAATTCAAGTGAATTAGAGCTTCCAATAGCTTCAAGTGAATTAGTCATATTTCGATATGACATCTCGATATGAGATTTAAAATTTAAGTTTGTGACTTTTGTCATTCATTTTTCTCCCATGAATAGTAGCTCTATGTGTAACAATTCAACTAGTCCATGCATCACTTCATCTTCAATGTGCAACTTCATGCAACATATGATTTTCCGCACATCCATTATAACATGCAACCCACTCCTTTGTGAGATAACCTTCCTTTGCAACCAACCAACCATTTTTCGCGCACATATTTTTCACACTAATGTTCACCTATGCCTTCTATCCAAACACACTCCATTGTTCCTACACTTATATGCTACTCATACTCGACATTGCTACCTTTCTATTTTGATTGCCTACACATTAGCTATTTTTGCATGTTCTTATCCCAATGCCTTCGCATTGGTGCTATATGCTCCTACATCAATTTCCAACCATAACCATACCAAAAATGGAAATAAGCCTTCATACACTCTTCAATCGTATTATTAGGACACATTAAATCACCTTGAATTGATCAATCCTTAGAAATTATTAACTCTTTTGCTTCTCTTTCAACCCCCTCCCTTTCATATCTTTTGACAAATTAAGTGGAAACTATCTTTCCATATCCTAGGCTCTTATCCTTCTTTTTCATTTCCTTGGACTTGAATGTAGAAAGGTCAATATGCTTAGGATCTTCACCCATTTGGTCTATGAGTCAAAACCCTAAGTTGCTTGGTCACTATCACTTTTTACATTAAATAGAGTAATCTTACTTGTTTTGTGGATATATATGATGCAAATCTAGTAGGGGTTTGAGATGAGACTTTGTATATTAATAAGAACTTGGGATTCCATTCAAGCATAAGAAATCCACTTGTCAGGGGATCATAAGTGATATCGTTTATCAATCACCCGACCTATAAATCATAAATAGATATTAAGTTGATTATGCAATGGTTGTTCTAGGGATGGTAATCAATGAGAAAAGCATGTGGGGAAAGAGTGAGGGTTTGAACATTGTAGTTTCCCTTGGTGACCTAGTTGTTCAATGGTTTCCCATAGTTGTATGATTCTAATCTTTGGTCTACCTATATTGTTGTTGAGTGTGTTGCTTCCGTAGCCCATCAATTCATGACAAATGTGCAACATATCGGCCATGCGTTAACCATGAATTAACACATTTGTGATATTTGGAAAATGGATGATGCAAACTTACTTGATGTGTTGAATGCATGCATGGGCCCAATGTTAATCGATTTATGCAAACCTACATTTACATGTTGAATAAAAAATTATAGTTCTAGTTTGAATGCCAATCAAGTGATAATGTCATTTTAAATACATGTGTATTTAGCACCAACATTTGTTACATATAGCAGAGATACAGGGAAATCAAGCAAAAGATCAGGGTTAGTCCCCTTCAAACTAGTTTTCTTTATGCTTTAGCCATTACTAGGACCTTCCCTAACTTTAGGTTAAGGCTCGATGCACTAAGCGTTAGCAATTGTATTCTCTTCTAAAAATTAGCATATAGCTGAGTCTATAAAATTGAGACCGATACAAATGTGAAGGCAACACCTAGTTCGATTCAATTTCTTTACATAACTCATTTTAAGTTTCCATCTCTTCTGTCTATTCCTACCACTATTTTATTATGATTTATTAGGTTTAGGCCTTTCTTTGCTAATATATAAGTGATTTTACCCCTAGTGGACACCTTCTAGTTAAAGACAAGTCCCCTTACAATCAACATTAGGTACTTTGTACGAGACCTATGTTAACCAGTCATACGAATACCCATCCTTTGAATAGTTTTTATGATAATGCTTGATCCGGATTATTTTCGGCACGAAATGAGAGTGGAGATATAATAAATAAATGCACAGAGATATCACGGATATCTAATAATATAACAAAAATGTATCAGAGATGCAACCATAAACACATAGATACAATAATGCATGGTTTCTATTAATGAAATAAATGTACAGAGTCTATAAAAATACAGAGTGAAAGACTCGCTAGAATGGTGGAAGCTTATCTCTGAGAAGAGATCTGACAGCTACTCGCATTCGCAAGAAGATGATTACAATGAGGCTTTGAAGCCCTTTTTACAATAAACGAGAATTCCAAAAACCATAGACATCCAAAAACCTAACCCTAGGAGATGAAGAGCCAAAAGTCATGTGGGCCTCGTTTGGGTAAGTTAGTACATCAACTTCTCGGGGTCGTAACTTTTGCATACGAACTCCGTTTTAGGTGCATGATAGCCCGTTGGAAAGGTATCATCGATGAGATTCATTTTGGGGGATCAATCATGCCTTTGGCTATAATTTAGAAGCTCAATCCTGAAAAACCTTCATTTAAGCCCTCAAAATGTCCCCGGAAGTTAAAACTGCTAAAAATAGTAAATTGCCAAAATTGCCAAAAAATTGTTTTGAGCCAGTTGGAAAAGGTGGGTGGAGACCCATATCCATCTGGATCAATGCTATATATGAGGAATTATGCTTTCCACTTATAATTCTAATGGAAGGAGTGATGTGCTATTTATGGAAGTACATAGAAAGGGAAAACATGAGTAGGTCATGGAAGTAGGTCGAAATTACCCTCGCAATAGGAGATGTTAGACTAACCATTGATCAAAGAAGCTTGATGTTACTACTCCATATGAGAATATTTTGTCCCTTGAAACATTAGTGGGGGTTCAATACAATAGGACACCTAGTTAGGTTGATCCCATAATTCCAACACCTAATGGTGTAAAGATTGGTTTTATACCATCCATTTTTGTTGAGTTATGTAAAGTAGATTATACCCTTTATTTTTAATCTAACATGAGTTATATGATCCAATTACATATGCATTTACAATAGGTTGAGTTTAATGGATGATTTGAAAAAAGTGATAGTTCCCCATGTCGACACAATAGAGTGACCATCACTCTATTTTTTCTTCTTTGAATGGTTCATGGAATGGTACCTCTTCCCCAAGATTGAATCCTAGAGCTACCTACGACCTGGCATGAAATTGCACCCCCTATCCTACTCCCACAACTATGGCATGTACTAAAACAAGGAATAAGGTAGGATGTGTATTAAATTTGAATAGGATTGCATATGTTAAATTCAAGTGAATTAGAGCTTCCAATAGCTTCAAGTGAATTAGTCATATTTCGATATGACATCCCGATATGAGATTTAAAATTTAATTTTGTGACTTTTGTCATTCATTTTTCTCCCATGAATAGTAGCTCTGTGTGTAACAATTCAACTAGTTCATGCATCACTTCATCTTCAATGTGCAACTTCATGCAACATATCAATTTTAGCACATCCATTATAACATGCAGCCCACTCCTTTGTGAGATAACCTTCCTTTGAAACCAACCAACCATTTTGCGCGCACATATTTTTCACGCTAATGTTCACTTGTGCCTTCTATCCAAACACACTCCTTTATTCCTACACCTATATGCTACTCATACTAGACATTGTTACCTTTCTATTTTGATTTCCTACACATTAGCTATTTTTGCATGTTCTTATCCCAATGCCTTAGCATTGGTGCTATATGTTATTACATCAATTTCCAACCATAACCATACAAAAAATGGAAATAATCCTTCATACACTCTTCAATCGTATTATTAGGACACATTAAATCACCTTGAATTGATCAATACTTAGAAATTATTGACTCTTTTTCTTCTCTTTCAACCCCCTCCCTTTCGTAGCTTTTAACAAATTAAGTGGAAACTATCTTTCCATATCCTAGGCTCTTATTCTTCTTTGTCATTTCCTTGGACTTGAGTGTAGAAAGGTCAATATTCTTAGGATCTTTGCCCATTTGGTCTATGAGTCAAACCCCTAAGTTGCTTGGCCACTATCACTGTTTACATTAAATAGAGTAATATTACTTGTTTTGTCGATCCTTGAGCTATGTAGGTCCCCTTCCTTATGTTTTTTGTAGATATTATCCCACTTTAGTGCTAACAATATGTAGAGGTGTTTGTGTGTTTTGATGATCCTCCCTCTCATTCTAGGCACATGTGCACTTTGTGGGTCCCCTTTCTTATTCATTTTGTGAATACTTGTATTGTGTGGGTTCCATTCTTTATTCATTTTGAGAATACTTGTATTGTGTGGGTTCCATTCTTTATTCATTTTGTCAATCCTTGTGCTTTGTGTGCCCCCTTTATTGTGTGCTATGTGAATCCTCCTCTCACAAGCACATACATCTCTTATAATTACATGTGCATTTTCAGTGTCCCCTTCTTTGTGTACTTTGGATCCTTCCTTGCTCTAGTATTTATTTTAAGTAGAGGTCCATGTGTGCTTTGTGTGTCCCTTTAATCCTTAATGTGTTCTTTGAAAATTCTACCTCACTCTATAACTAACATTGTTTAGAAGTGCATGTGTGATTTTTGTTCTCTATCTTTATGATGCCTCCTTAATTGAAAGTTTTCAACAAATCAAGGTGCTATGTCCCTTGCTAAAGATTTTGTTCCATGTTAATATGAATTCCATGGTACGATAGGATGCCATATTAGCCCCCATTACTCATTCATATGGTACTATCCATGTGATGAATTTCATTAACATCCTAGAAGTTTCAAAACCCTACCACTATTGAGCGTTGAGGAAGTAAAAAACCTACCCCTAGATGGTTATCAGGCTATGTTAAATACCGGGCCACTAGGAGGAGAAGTGGTTCCATTCTATGTTATTGTGTTGTGTTCCATAGCAAAGTAGAACAATTGGGAGTGGGAAATTAGAGAACATAACAAATGGGGTTAATGCTCTGTAGTAGCATAAAAGGCCACATGTCTCAAGTAAATCCATAGATATTTCCTTCTTTGTAACGTACCCAACCACCCACAGGTCAGAAACGCTACCTCCAAAACTCACTTCTAAATTGATTTTGAATTCTGATAGCAATTAATTAATAAAGAGGCATGAAAGAAACATGATAAAATCACATGCAATGATCAAGATTCATGCCACAACATAAAATAAATGAATATAATTCCATGCACAACAATAACCAATAAGCATGCATATTATAACATACAAATCTCAGAGACAATAATTGATACACAACGAAAATAAATGTATAAGAAGAGAAACACATGACAGAGATATTTTATCTTAACAAAAAATTCACCAACCGACTGCAAACCAAGGACGTTCCACCCAACCATAGACATTGTTGTTCCAAGTATCAACAACAATGTCACCCCCAAGCCAGGGATATGAATCCACGAGGATGGTTCTAGGGTGTCACTCAACTTCCCAAACCAGTCATCACTCAAGCTCTCACAGGTTCCTCAACACACAAAAATCTAAAGTACATTAGCTCTCTTCTCTTCAACCTGCACAACCCAAGAGAATGGACCCCCTTCTCTGCCTCGTAGTCCCTCAGGTTTTCCACCTCCTTTCAAGGCTCTAGTGCATTTGGTCAAGAATCTCCATGTTGGGACTCTCATGACTCACAACTGTGAATAAAATTTTGCACATGCCAATTCATCTCAAGCATGCAAGCACACATTCAGGGCTGGAATACACCAGTCATTACTACAACCATCCAACAATTCATTTTTCTTTTCCCAACCAAGACCAAGGATGGATGAAAGTGTGATAGTGTGTATGGAGAAGAACAAAATGAGGAGTGGAACAATGAAAAATGAATGATCAAAGTGAGTGAAGAAGAACCCCCCAAAATCCCACAAGATGGGTTTATATATTTACTTGCAAATCAAGAACCACATGGCCTTCCCCAAGAAGCTCATGTAGCCACTTCTCTCCATTAAAACAATTATGCGTAAAAAAATATGATAATATGACTTAGCCCCTTAAGCCCCCTATC
This sequence comes from Picea engelmannii, assembly GCA_009831015.1. Taxonomy (NCBI): domain Eukaryota; kingdom Viridiplantae; phylum Streptophyta; class Pinopsida; order Pinales; family Pinaceae; genus Picea; species Picea engelmannii. The sequence goes on from ML779264.1 coordinate 136,370, forward strand.
TCATGGAATCATAGCCCGCTATAACTCTTGTTCTTGTCCGTCTAGAAGCCAACAATGTATTTTATTATTAATAATGATCAAAACATTACATTTCCTAGGCACGCTGGCCTTTTTAATTGTTTGGGCACTTCGACCTTTCATCAAATAAACAAAATACATTATTTAATATGGGGACTCAAAATCAAGGTATTACAATCTCCTTTGTACTTGCATTATTTCGATCGCAGATAAAAAAGAGTAGAACAACCTCACCTTCTCGTTGGGTTTTCTCCTGTAAGGGTTTCCCAGCGAAAATATTTTGTGTTATCTTGTGGATGGTATGTAATTTTACTTTATTGTTCTCTATTTTCCACATTTTATCTATTTCATGCATAAGCAAAAAATTAGTAACTAAATATTCTAGAATCTGATGGAATTCAACCTTCATAGTGTAGATTTTAGTTTTATTTATCAGATCTATTGTGATGAACCATTCTAGTGAAATATCCAGAACAATTTATAGATCATTCACATTAGAAAAAATGTTGAACAATAAAATAAGTTATGGCTTATGTAATTCATCACAAGTAACAAATTTATAATGGTCAATGTTCATTGTTCTAATTTCTTTCTCATGTTATTATAACTCTCCCTATGTTAAAAGTTAAATGAAATAAAAAACCAAAGAGTGTAGTAATATTACATGGGGAACAATTTTGAAACATTAAAAAAATAGTTTATGAAGCACTACACAATCTACAAGCACCAAAATATTTGTGAATCTTTTTTTTTTAAGTAACTGAAACTTTATATTATATAACAATTGCGCAATTGCAAACATCAAAATTTCAACAGTGTTGATACAAAATTATGGTTCATGGCCATGATTCCTTGTGCTATGGTTAGACTGTAGAAAGTACATACTATCTTCTAAAGGTCGTGTTTCCCATGTCTTGTAGTTCTAGACCACTTACATGTAATTACATAGTACATAGATGTATGTAGAAAGTACATACTATCCACAAAAAATTACTATACAAGATGTGTGCCACGTGGTGCACATGTAAGGACCAGATATAAGAGTTGGAGGCCTACCACATGGCGTAGATTAGATGGCCAGATCCGAGGACTGGACAACTTCCACGTGGCACACATCCGAATACCAGATCAGAGAGTTGGAGTCTTGCCACGTGGTACACATCCGACGGCCAGATTCGATCGATGCATGCATGCCACGTGGTGCAAATCTAAGGACCAAATCTTAGGGCTGGAGGCCTTCCACGTGGCGCATAATAAATGGCCAGATCCGAGGGAAGGAGGTCTGCCATGTGGTGCACATTCGACGACCAGATCCCAGCGTTGGAGGCCTGCCACGTGGTGCACATCTGACGACCAGATCTGAGGGTTGGAGGCCTACCACATAGCTCACATAGAACGACTAGATCTAAGGGATGGAGGCATGCCACATTGCAAACGTTTGACGACCAGATACGAGAGCTGCATGCCTACCACGTGTTGCACATCCCATGACCATATCCGAGGGATAAGGTTTTCCACGTGGTGGATGTCCCATGGCCAGATACAAGCTATGTTGGCCTTCCACATGGCACCCATCCTATGACCATATCAGAGGGATGAAGGACTGCCACATGGTGCACATCCGATGGCCAAATCCCAGCGTTGGAGGCCTGCCACGTAGAAGCACTCGAATATTTGACATTTAAGATTTACTACAATGTAGAAGCACTCAAAGATTTGACATGTATAGTTTTCTAAGTTCATAATTGAGTTTTTATGCTAGAGAAGAGGGTATACAAACTCATACATAGTTGGCATCTATATCATTGTGTCGTCAACTTGTGGGAATTATCAAAGCCTATTGTACTATATTTTCTTTATGATGGAATGTCAGTGTAATGTCCTCGTTGGCCTAGCAAGCATAAGGAGTGGTTCCACTAGCCTAAATTGGTTCCCATAGGCTAAGTCAGAAAAGTTACCTAGGGAACTCAACTTTTGCCTAGGAAATGACTTTATAAAGTGAAAAAGGGAAAAAGGGGGACATGGGTCTTAGGCAAATGAAGTCACTTAAAAATTATAAAGTGTGCAAGAATAACGTGACTATAAAAAGAAAATCAAAAGTAAAGTGAGAGGGAAATAACTCAATGGAGAAATAAAAGAGGGGAAAAGAGGAGGCACCCCTCATTCTTGCATTCACCCATTTGGAAAATAGTTTTTTTTGAGAGCTCTTAAGGAAAGAGTCTAGGGTTTTTGGAAACCCTTGTTCATCTTCTAGTTTCGGTGTTGCAACGATACACCCAAGCTAGTCTTGGGAGGAAATCACTCAAATTTCTTCAGTGAACTTCATTGCTACCGAGATTTATCTTATTGCAGTTGAATTTCTTAAGTTGGTGGTTGATTTTCTTTGGTGTGGCAGCTAGGATTTTTATTGTGGGATGAATTTTCCATTGAAGGGAAATTTCTTTATTTTTGTTGGGCACCATCTATACAAAGGCTGCATTATTTTACTACTGGGCATTTTTATACTTGTTGGGTGCATTCTCCCTTCATTATGGGCCGAATCCTCTATTACTGGGCGTAATCTTCACAAGAGAATCGAGTTTTGATTGATGGGTACCATATTCCATCTTATGGGCACCTTATACTCTAGTATGGGTGCATTTATCTACATCTAGAAGCATATTTCCATAGTTGGACATGATGACTGCAATTATGGGTGCATTTAAGTGATTGTGGGATGTTGATATAATCGTTGAGAGAAAATTTCCCTCATTCTGAGCACTAAACTACTTGTTGGGTGCATCCTCACATCTTATACATACCGCCATTACAATCAGACCTCTGTTGCAAGCTCAAACAGAGAACTACAGTGCCTATAGTTGTCAGATCCTCCAAATTTCTGGACCAAGTTCCATTATTAATTGTGTAGCTTATTCTTGTGTTATTTAACTACTGTTGGGTGCTGATATTTTGTGCTAAAAGTAATTTTGAAGTGGATGGGTTAGATTTTATCATGTATCCTTTCTCCTATTCTATGAAAGAATAAATAAAATTGTTGGTTGTTTGTTCTCTTATTAGTATGTTCTACTCTTGTTGTTAATTAGCTTGTTGTTATAGACTGCCAATGAACTGTTTGACAAAATCTGCCAACCGAACTTGAGGGAAATTTGCAATAAACCAATCCCAGAATACTAAAGTGGTATCAGAGCATGTTCCTCTATAGCCGTGGGCTTTGAGGGGCATTTATAATTAGATTTATGAGACCAGAAGACGAGAAGAACATTACCTATCGAAGATGTAGGGGAAGAACCCTAGATCCCCCTGGGTGGGAAGAAGAAGAAGTGGTTAGAGAAGAAGAGATAGGAGAGGCAACACCATCTATCACACCTAAGAGAAAATAAACTATGGGGGGAGAAGATGATACCATGATCAACGGTCTGTTCAATATTTTGAATCATTTTTCCAAGGGTCAAAAGGCCACGATGGACCTTATGGGGCAGCTAGATAAGAATTCTTTGGAGGGCCCAACGAAGTAGAACCAAAATGGTGATGGGGGTTCAAACAATGGAGAGGGTATCCACTCTCACACACTACCATGCAGAGCCACCCCCACTTGTACACCAAATCCCCCAGACCCATTATGCCTCAATTTTTGGGGAATGAGGCTGCAAGTCCATTGATGCAGGTTGATCAGGATGAGACCTATAGGGAATATTTAGAGGAGTACATGAGTCTAAGAGATGATTTCCACTCAGCCATGTCCTTTGTGAAGTTCTGCAATATGAAGAGCAGAAATTGACCGAGAGGGCCCATGAGGGCCATGAAACAAAATTTTAAGTTGCAGGGTACCATTGGGAAATTCATTATTCCCAAATTTGACGGAGACTCTAAATGCTCCACTAGATCATGGGTGCAGAAGCTCAACACTTACTTCCAACTGCACCAGATGACAGAGACAGATGCCATTAAGTTGGCCACCTTGCACCTGGATGGCGAGGCCCATGAGTGGTGGTACCATGGGTTAGTCACCTTGTGACATACCGGGGTTACCTCCTACCCAGACTTCACATAGAGACTCATTGAGAGATTTGGCAGGAAGGACCCTGAGATTCACTTTAGAGGGCTGGCTCAACTCAAACACACAGATAGGCCAGAGGACTATATATTTGAGTTTCAAAGGGTTGTTGTGATGGTGACAAAAATTTCATAGGGTCATTTGGTGATGTTGTTTTTTGAGGGGCTAATGGAGCCTCTATGAGGATGGGTCAAGGTCTACAAGACTATCTCTTTATAGGATGTAGTCAATAGAGCTCGGGACATGCAGGATGCAGTACCTAAAATTCGGTTTCTGCTGAAACCCACTTTTACCCCGAAGACTAAGGAAATCAGACCACCTCAGAGAGATTGGGTAGGCAAGCCCAAGCTGGATGAAGAGACCATGAGAGAATTGAGGAAAAATAAATTGTGTTTCAACTATCAGGAGCCATGGGCACCAGGACATAGATGCATCAGGAAGGACATAATGGGAAAGGCCCATTACATTGAGGTATACTCTGACAGTGACAGTGATGAGGATGAGGAGGTGGAGCAGGCACAGGACCAGGGATATCCAACATCATGAGAGGAGTCTTCACAGGCTAGGGCTAAGGACCTAGTAATGGCCTCGATGTTAGGATTTCTGAGGTATGATGGTCAGAGGTGTCCTAGAGGGGCACAAGGTGACAATATTGATTGATGGGGGAGCATCCCATAACTTTATTGACGGTAACATGATCGAGAGGAGAGGAATTTCGACAAAGGAATTCGATGAGTTCACAGTAGTCATACTAGGAGGCCATCAAATGAGTTGCACCAAGTGGACTCCCAAGCTCACAATAACCATGGGAAACTACTCAATGACAGATGATTTCTTCGTGGTGGACATACCAGACACCAATGTAGTGTTGGGCACTCAATGGATTTACTCTATTGGGAGATACACTACTGATCAGAGGACCATGGAGATGGAGTTCACAGGCCTAGATGGAAAAAAAGTGGTCCTACGAGCCATGCACCAGTACCCACCAAAGATTGTGTCATTGCACAACATGGAGGCATTTATGAGGCATGGTGATATAGACTGTGATGTAGAGTGTTTTATTTCTGACAGAGAGCCACCTGACCATCTGCAGCAGCTTCCAGAGGACTTATAGATATTACTCCACAAGCATCATAATGTATTTAGTGACATTCCTCCTAGAATTCCACGTGATAGAGGTTTTGAGGATATCATAGATTTAGAATATGGGTCCAAGCAATTATCACAAACCCCTATCAACACCCTAAATTTTACAAGGATGAGATTGAAAAAAACCATTAAAGAATTGTTGAAAATGGGCCACATCCACCCTAGTTCCAACCCATTTGCCTCTTCCGTTGTCTTAGTCAAGAAAAAGGACAGTACTCTAAAAAAGAAGATGATCAAGAATCGGTACCCCATACCCATGATCGATGAATTAATGGATGAGCTCAAGGGAGCCAACTTTTTCTTGAAGATTGATCTTCAATTAGGATATCATCAGATCAAGGAACGAGAGCAAGACGTACCTAAAATAGCCTTTAGATGCCACTATGGGAATTATGAGTTTTTGGTCATGTCATTCAAGATAAATAACGTCCCTACCACTTTCTAGTTGTGCATGAATCATGTGTTCAATAAGAAGCTGAGGAAGTTCTTATTGGTCTTCTTTGATGGCATCCTCATATACAACAAAACATGGGAAGACCATATGTGACATCTGGATGAAGTACTTGGTATTATAGAGAGTCAACAGTTGTATTGGTAGAATACTCCAAAAACAGGTTTTCTTGTGAAATACTTGATGGTAAGGTCTCCGATGACATGTACAGGGTGATTGACGACATCATATATTATAAGGACTGGATCTATTTAGTACCAGAATCTTAGTTGAAAGAAAATTTTTTGCATGCTGTGCATACTTCTCCTTTGGCAGGTCATCCAGGATACCTGAAGACTTATACACAAATTCGAGAGAGGTTTGCTTGGAAGTGTCTCAAGACTAATGTATTGAATTTTGTACGGGAATGCCACATATGTCAGCAAAACAAGGTGGAACATACCCATCCAGCAGGATTTCTCCAACCGCTTCCCATTCCTGAACAAAAATGGGAAAACATTTCGGTGGATTTTATTACAGGTCTGCCTCTAGTTTAGGGGAAACATTGTATCTATGTGGTGGTTGACATGCTTACTAAATTCACCCATTTCTTCACTATATCATCCAAATATTCTGCAGTGCAAGTAGCAGAATTGTTCTTTAGAGAGTTATTTTGGTTGCATGGACTGCCCAAGACAATTGCTAGTGATCGAGACAACAAATTCATGGGGGGCTTCTGGCAGGATATATTCAGACTCATAGGGACATAATTAATGCCTAGTACCAGTTATCACCCTCATACTGATGGGAAAACCAAAATTGTGAACAAATGGATCGAGGGGTATTTGAGAAATTATGTATCAGGGCAACAAAAGCCGTGGATCAAGTGGCTTCAATTGGGTGAGCATTGCCATAACACCACTTATCACGTGTCGATCAGGATGACACCTTTCAAAGATTTGTATGGTTATGACACCACCACCTTTGTGGAATAAGAATTTGGGGACAACTGGGCACCCAAAGCCAAATATTGGGTTTAGGAGAGTCAGGACATCTTGCGAACTCTCAAAGATAACTTGCAAATGGTACATAGTCGGAAAAAGATGTATGCCGACAAGCATAGAGTGGAGTGCAGTTTCGAGGTGGGAGACTTGGTATACCTTTGCTTGCAGCCATACATGAAATCATCCTTGAAAATGAAGGGGGTAGAAAAATTGAAGCCACAATTCTATGGTCCCTACAGGATTTCGAGGCGAGTTGAGGAGGTAGCTTATGAGTTAGAGCTTCCAGAAGGGTGTAAGATACACAATGTCTTTCATGTTTCATGCCTCAAGAAGGCAATGGGACAACATGTTTTCATCTCTACAGAGCTGCCACCATTGGACGAGGAGGGGCAGTTGATTCTAATTCCAGAGGAGGTTTTGGATACCAAAGAGCGGAAATTAAGGAACAAGAGCATCAAAGAGTACCTGATCAAATGGAAAAATCTGCCTATAGAGGACACTACTTGGGAAGGAGAGCAGATATTGCAAAATCTTGGATTACAGTTGCTTGAGAACAAGCAATATCACGTGGGGAGGACTATAATGTCCCCGTTGGCCTAGGAAGCATAAGGAGTGGTTTTTCTAGCCTAAATTGGTTCTCATAGGCTAATTCGGAAAAGTTACCTAGGGAACTCAACTTTTTCCTAGGAAATGACTTTATAAAGTGAAAAAGGGAAGAAGGGGGACATGTGTCTTAGGAAAATGAAGTCACTTAAAAATTATAAAGTGTGCAAGCATAACGTGACTTTAAAAAGAAAATTAAAAGTAAAGTGAGTGGGAAATAACTCAATGGAGAAATAAAAGGGGGGAAAAGAGGAGGCACCCCTCATTCTTGCATTCACCCATTTGGAAAATAGTTTTTTTGAGATCTCTTGAAGAAAGAGTCTAGGGTTTTTGGAAACCCTTGTTCATCTATTGGTTTAGATGTTGTAACAATACACCCTAGCTAGTATTGGGAGGAAATCACTCATATTTCTTCAGTGAACTTCATTGCTACCAAGCTTTATCTTATTCCAGTTGAGTTTCTTAAGTTGGTGGTTGATTTTCTTTGGTGTGGCGGCTGGGATTTTTATTGTGGGATGAATTTTCCAATGAAGAGAAATTTATTTGTTGTTATTGGGTTCCATCTATACGAAGACTACATTATTTTATTGTTGGGTGTTTTTATACTTGATGGGCGGATTCTCCCTTCATTCTAGGTCGAATCCTCTATTACTGGGCGTAATCTTTGGAAGAGAATCGAGTTCTAATTGTTGGGTGCCATATTCCATCTTATGGGCACTTCATACTCTAGTATGGGCACATTTATCTACATCTGGAAGCGTATTTCCATAGATGGACATGTTGACTACAATTCTGGGCACATTTCATTGATTGTGGGATGTTGATGTACTCCCTGAGAGCAAGTTTCCCTAATTATGAGCACTAAACTACTTATTGGGCACATCCTCACATCTTATATAGACCTCCATTACAATTAGATCTCTGCTGCAAGCTCAAACAAAGAACTGCAGTGCCTATAGTTGTCAGATCCTCCAAATTTCTGGACCAGGTTCCATTATTAATTGTGTAGCTTATTCTTGTGTTATTTAACTACTGTTGGGTACTGATATTTTGTGATAAAAGTAATTCTAAAGTGGTTGGGTTATATTTTATCATGTATCCCTTCTCCTATTCTATGAAAGAATAAATAAAATTGTTGGTTGTTTGTTTTCTTATTAGTATGTTCTACTCTTGTTGTTAATTAGCTTGTTGTTATAGACTGTCATTGAACTGTTTGACAAAATCTACCAACCAAACTTGAGGTAAATTTGAAATAAACCAATTCCAGAATACTATAGTCATACCTTCAGTAGCTATTTTACCAGACCATAAAATAGCCTTGTACAATGGGCATGGGATTGACTTTGTTTCTGTAAATGAGCAAGAGTGTTCCACCACACGTATGAGCAAGTGAGTGACAAGCTAGGGAACTCTCAATTCTATTGAATTCCACTAAATATGGTGTTGGTGGGAGACATACACAATGCATTTTTATATGACTGTCAATTCCATTTGAATCATTATTGTCTCCATGCTAGTTGTTCAACACTCACAACATTATAGAAGATGAAGATGGAGTGAGGGTATTCAATAGAAAAAGGGGATTTTCCTTAACTCATTGTCATGGCAAGGATTCTAATGGAGGCTATTTTTTAGGGTTTTATCTAATAAGAAGAAACATATTTGAATTTATGGGAACATATAATGTTTTTAATGTGGACTTTGAGAGAAAATAAGAAGACAAAGTGGAGTAGAAGCAACAAAGAGAGTAGTACTTGTTTTCCATGGACATAGCACATGGAATGAGGAGGGACGATTTCGCGGTATCTTGGATTTCGTACATATAATAGATAAGAGAGAAATGGAGGCTCATAATGCTAGACAAATGCTTCTCAAAGACACATTTGATGTTTTCTTTCATAGGTAGATGTTGTTCCTTCCTTATATAATAAATAAGACACTCCTAGCTATCCCTCTATACAAATTAAAATGT
>ML779264.1:145652-183746 GCA_009831015.1 Picea engelmannii
GCTCATAATGCTAGACAAATGCTTCTCAAAGACACATTTGATGTTTTCTTTCATAGGTAGATGTTGTTCCTTCCTTATATAATAAATAAGACACTCCTAGCTATCCCTCTATACAAATTAAAATGTCTAAAACATACATACAAATTAAATCTCAAAGCATAGTTCCTTCTAAAAAAATTTTGAATATGTCCAAAGGAAAAATTTAAGTTAGTTGGACATTGGGAAATAATTTTAATAAATAAACTATGATTTTTTTAAATTTTAATAGAAAACTTTTAAATTTTATTAAAGAATTTAGTTTAAAAAATCATATTCAACCATTAAACCTTAACTACTTATTTATGTTTCCAAAACAATTTATCATAATATCATTCAAATGATAGAAAATATTACCTATAATTCTATTAAAAATTATATGTCGAATTATTTAACCTCAACCACCTTATTATTCCATTTATTTACCTATATATTCATAACACCTTGCCATAATGTCATTCAAATATGATTAAAAAAAAAGGATATTACAAAAGGTCTTTTTTTTTGTTTGCTAGTTTGTTAGTGACCTGCAGGACTAGCATGTGGCTGAGAAACTGCGACTCAAGGGAATCTAAGCCGTCAAAATCACTCGGGGATCGCTTCCGGCCTGAGCCACACCAACCCTTAACATGGATGGATTTTTTGTCCCTGCAGGTTTCGAACTAGTGACTTCAACATCACAGAGTGCCTTAACAGCACCCCGACTATCCTACACCTTGGGGAACTTTTTATTTATATTCATATTAGAACTAAAAAATCATAGATTTTATCATAAGTCATTTAAAATAAAAAAATGTCATTATATCAAAATCAACTATATAAATCATATAAATAAATGAAAAATTCCTTTCTAATTTAAAAGTATATGATTTCAATCGACACTCAACTTTGTAAATCAAACAAAGAGTAACATTTTATGAACATGGAGATACTCTTCGTCATCGAAGAATATACCAACAAACACTTGACTGTAATTGTTTTTATCTCCAAATCCATTTGATGTTATAAATTTGAAAGAAAAAATATGCACATTCTCTTTGCATCCTCATTCACAATTTACTACAATAAGACATATGTCATGCCTCTTGAGCTTGTTGAGAATTGTCAATATATTTCATTTTGTTCTATGAAAAAATATTTAAAAGAAGAAATTAACATGTTTGGAAGTATAATGAAATGGAAAATGCACAGCAGCTATAAGAAAAAAATTGTAAGGAAAAAAATTATAAACTACAAGAAAAATGAAGACCCATTCATTTAGAAATAAACAATCAAGGGAGAAAAGCTACACCTATTCCTTCATTTTGGGTTGCTGCATAAAATACCCATTTCATATAAATATAAATTATCCTGACCCACAAACCCTAACAAAGTAAAAAACTCACTCTTTGTGAAGTGATCCAGCCGAAAACAAAGTACAATAGACACAATTCCTACAACAATGACCATTAAAGCTCCTGGACATTTCATCATGAATCAAATGTGAAGCTAAGAAGAAGAATTCCCTTTGTCTGAAATGGAAAATTGTGAAGCTGAGAAGAAGAATTCCCTTCACCTAGAATGAAAACTTGGTTGTACATCAAAAAAAAAATGTTGATAGAATTTAGCATTCGCCTACCTAGCGAGCCCCTTCGATAATAAAAACCCCAACTGTGGCGTAAAGAAAGTGTGTGAGGCCAATCATGCTTCATCCGAGAAAGTGATATGTCTGAGAACAGTCTTGAGCAACCCACGTGGTAGTGTGTTGGTGTCAAGTCTAGGCTATCGGCCGAAAGAAACCTTCAAGTTGTCGCCTATTGAACATTTTTCCTTTGGAGTCGGTGATGGGTAAAGACGCATGGTGAACAGTTTCCATTTGGAGTCGGTGACGGAGAGAGGGAGAAAGACATGTGGAGGGAGGAGATTTTTCAATTTCCAATGGACAAATGGCATGTTTTGATTGGCCCTCGACAGAGAAAAGGTGTTAAACATCCAGAAACCACGAATGTCAATCTTGCGAGTTAACATGAGCCATTGATCTGGCTAATCCATTAGGAACCTCTCCTGATCGTTTGATCAACTAGTGAAAGGATAGTGTAAAGTAGTCCGACGAAGTCCTACTCTGAGAAGTTCAACATGTTGGTGAATGAGAATATCGTCAAAGCGCAACCCCAAGAGCTAATAAAATATTTATTAATATGAGATATTTCCTACTTATTGTTGGCCATATTAATATATCTATTTAACCATTGGTTAAATTGAAACTTTAAAATTAAATTGTTATTTATTATCATCATAAATTATTAACATTCACATTTTTTTTAAACCATAAACTTTAAGCAATACATAATAAATGATTTCCATCATATATTATATTACTTCATAAGTTTAAGGTCTTCAAAATTATGGCAATAGATAATGGATTAATGGATTTTTCAAGGAGATAAGAGCATATCAACATTTCATAATTTTATAGATAATAGATTAATGGATTTTTCAAGGAAATAAGGAGCATATCAACATTTCATAATTTTGGGATTTTCATCATATATGATATTACTTCATAAGTTTAAGGTCATAGATAATGGATTTTTCAAGGATATAAGGAGTTTATCAACATTTCATAATTTTGGGAATAGATAATGGATCTTCCAAGGAGAGAGAAAAAATAAAAATTTCATAATTTCAATAGACATGGATCTTCTAGGGATATAAAGATCAAATCAACTTCTAAATAAATAACTTGATTATAAAGCAAAAAAATCCATAACAATTCAACAAAAAAATTATAGAAGAAAATATTGATGGCTATCAATGAGCCAACTTCCATAGATAAATGTATTGAAGATTGTGCACATGCAGAAGGGATTGTCATGTCATTGTGCTTCGAGGAAGAAAACCAAATTGAAAATATACACATCTATACAAAATGAAAACATAGCTACAACTAAAAAATGATAACAAATTGGTGGAATGTTATACATTGTATAAATTGGTATTCCCTATTTCCCTCGCCGTTGTTATCCTTGCAACCAAGTATACACTAGAGACGTTTGTGTGATGAAGAAATCAACATGATGAAACTATTTTTGAACCTTTAAAATATGTAAATTGTTAGTGGAATAAAAATAAATTAGATCCTACTACCAAAAAAGACCAGTAAAGCCAGTTTACAAAATAATTAACATCATAGGAGTCACACTAGAATTCTAGCAAGTATCTAAGTCATACACATGATATTTAATTTTAGCAATATATATTTTGGTATAACTATTAATAAATAGGGGTTGGGAATTTTAAAATTATGTGGGAGCATATAATTTTAACCAATCATATAATGTTTTTTTTTTATAAATTGGTGAAATTTCCATAAAAGACTATTTATGAATGGATTTACAACTAGGGGACAAGAAATAAGAGGATATGATACACTCTAAAAATAGGAGCAATTTTATAAGTTCATGAAAACACCTATTTTAAATGTTTTCTACTAAGTGACTCCTTGATAGACATAATTTCAAAACTAGGCGAATCACACAATATAGTAAGTTTTATAAAAAAAATGGGGTATTTGTGTACCTTCCATCCAAGCAAGCTAATATTGAATTATCTACCAATGTCTTTTTAAATCGGGGATATGTAATCTCTTATGGATAGCACTTTATTCATTTGTATGAATCTTGAACATCATAGGTTGTAGATGATTAGTTGTTCAATAAGCATATTTGTGTGTAAAACATCGTCATCATGTTTAATATGATCCAAAGGATGACATATATGGGGTTAAATGTATATGTAATGAGGTAATTGTAAATGTAATGGGGTCAACCTAATAGAGAGCCCATATATGCAATGAGTGAGAATATGTACATATAGAAGTCAATATAGTCATTTTCAAACTATTTTTTTGGGGAAATTTTCAAGGATCAGGGTGACATGTGGTGCACCTACTATGGGTTTGCATCACCATAGGTGACGTCAGTATGCCACGTCACTCCGACCTTCAACACTTCGACGATATTCTCATTCACCAACATGTAGAACCTCTCGGAGTAGGACTTTGTCAGACTGCTTTACGCTATCCTTTCACTAGTTGATCAGATGGTCAGGAGAGGTTCCCAATGGATTTGCTAGATCAATGGCTTATGTCAACTCGCGAGATTGGCGTTCAGGGTTTCTAGATGTTAAACACTTTTTCTCTCCCGGAGTAGGTCAACACTGAATGACCATGACGTAGATCCAACGGTCTGGGTTATTTACTTCACGACCAAGACGTGGATCGGGGCTTAACAAGAGGATGAATCCCACGATAACGGGTAAATGACTGCCAAATTTCAGTCCATCATCAAGCTACCAATTCGACAGGTCCTCTTCGACGCATTTAGTACACTGTAATGTTCATTCACCCCAGAGCTCCAGACTCCAAAAGTCCCAAATGACTTAGCTCCTTTTTTAGTGTTGCGGAGGGTTCCAAGGTCTTGGTCATATGGACCTTTGTCAAGCTCTAGAGGCTACACTCCTAACTCTTAGCCAAAATTTGGTTAAGGTCGTGGGCATGAGCTCATGGTCACTTGGACAACTAGTTTGAAGGAAGCACCCTTCGTCTATAGAGCTCAAATTCCACAACAATAAAAGTAATTCAAGGAAATCAACAGGACTGAGGTAGTCTCGTAGAGTCTATCTCGACTCTATGTCTACAGATTTGGTCCTTGAGAAATCCCTTGAGGAATTTCCCAACCAACACAGGGGCCACAGTCTTATTCCCCCAAATCTAGTTAAAGAGCATGTTGCTAGCAGTTCTCCTTTCTCTTGAAACCAACATTGCATGAGATTACACATTTAACTTTGTTTATATACATATATTCATCATGTACACAGAAAGCACAGATATGGGTTTACTTTCTTTTTCCTAGATTATTACAAGATAATTATATTTAACTGTGCAACGCATGCGCTAAACTTGTCATCCTACCAGCACCCAAAAGCATGATTTTACAGTTGAAAACAAGCATTCAATCATGCATTGCATTTCAAGTACACACGGTAATATGAAATACTTATCTATTACAAGTTGCAATCAACCAACTGACTGTGGGTGTTCTCCTTTCCACCCAACCGTAGGATCAGAAGCATTCACTCTTAGCACTCTGGCCACCCCCGTGCCAAGACATGATATCACTAGGGAAACTTCTCTGTGTTCCTCAGGTCTTATGCAAGTTCTCAGGGATCCTCTCTCTGTCACAACCTCTGCAAGGTTTATCAGATACTCCCTCAACATCAAGATCACGACCTTCTTCTCAAGTAAAGGAAAGATTTTTGGTCTATTAAACCAACAACATACAATTCCTTTGTCTTCAAAACTCCACTTGTCTGGCAATAATATAAGTCTCCCTTATTTCCGACTGAGCTCAGGGTCTCCACAGGGTTTATCATATGCCTTCCTAGCTAGATTTCCTCTATACAAGAGATTCCCTTCACAACTACATTTCCCCTCGATGCCCTCTCCTTCCAACATCGGTTTCTTTCCATCCAACACCAAGCTCGCAACCCTGTTTTGCTCCGGTCTGGGCTTCGAGTCTTCTATGCTCTAGTTTAGGACTCTTCAACAAGTTCCCTGCTATTTCTATTTCACGTGCTCGTGCATTCTTTTTAGCAATTATCTTCCTTAGAGACTGAATTCCTCCTCTGTTTCTCCCTATAGAGAGAACAACTCCTTCTTTAAGTTATTCTTTTGAACTGGAGAGCCTCACGTGCTCTCCTCTTTCTCTGGTGTTTTTCTTCTCTTAGCATATTCAGGTCGCACGCCCCCATGTGGGCATGGTCTCCTTATCATATTTTCGTGTGTATTCTTACATGCCCTTTTCCTCCCCAGGAAAGTTTTGGACCTATCTTACTCCTTTTGTCAGAAGGAACTCGGGTCAATCTGGGCCTGTAGGAAACTGCACTCTGTGGTACTTCACGATGAATTTTTCTTGTCTCCTCAGCTAGACCCTCCATGCTTCCATTCATTAGGGTATTTGATTGTTCAACCACTAGTCCTTTGTCATAAATTGATTTTTCTTGGAATCAAGATGAGACTCATTATTTTAGCAAAGAGAATTGGGTCATTTTTGACATAATGAACCCTCTCTACAATTTCCTCACACTTTCCTCTAGTGATATCATGGCTGGTACTTCAAGGCTTCACCCGCACATTCAGTTTTTGGAAATCTAAAAAATAATACATTTACATTGTTCACATTCCATAGCATGGTAATCATAAATAATTATTAATTACAAGTTTGTGGAAACAAGGGTATTATAATCCCCTCCCCCTTCAAAGGAACAAAATCCTTGATGTTCTTTCTCAGTAACACATGTCATGCCTTTGTCATTCAGCTACTTCAGAAATCTTGATCCTCTTTCTTGGTCTAGTCCTTTCTAAACCCTTGGCCTTCGTCACCTTCCTTCAATAATTTTGGACAACATTCATATTAATCACAATTTCATGCAAAAACATCTTACTGTTGTGAAAAATTCAAGAGGAATAATTTAATAATCTAGCAAAATACTTATATGTGCAATTCGTGGATTTGCATCCATATGGTTTTCTTTTTATCTAGGCTCACTGGTTTTCCTTGACATACCCATTGTGTGAATGATCCCAATCAATAGTTTATAACAATTATCAAAGTCTCATCTTCCTTGCAGTCACTCACCCTCCAGGCCCAAGCTCAAAAATCCCCTTCTCTGCTATACATTCCCTCGGGAGATCCATCTTGCCTTTCCAAGGATTTCTCGCACAAGAAGATTTCTAGAGACTTCATTGATCCTTACAATTGAGGCGTCCCTCAGACTTTCTCTATCGAGGTATCCCTCCATCTTGTGTTACCAAAACACAACATATTCTAGGGTGATCATGGCTTACCTCATGGTTCTCATGTCTCAATAGTAGCCTTTTTCATGCTTTCCAACTTTGACAGACTTCATCTATCCTCCCTAGATAGATATTTTTGTCTCACCTGTATCACAGGTATACATAAATTATGAGATATTATCATCAATTCCAATTTATAATTTCTTTCAAATATGTCACCCACAAATTTCCAAATTCCACTTTTTTATTTTACAGATATGTTCCACACAAGAACTAGATTCACGAGGATGGGATTTTTATTCCCTATTGGCACAGGGGTAGACCTAGGGTTCAATGCTACAACAACGCACCAACAAAACCCTAACTACCGACCCTTTTGAAAACACCTGCAAAGCAGATGAAGTCTCACCCAAGGTAGAGGCAGGGGTGGTTGCAGGACTCAAGTGTCTGCAACCTTATCTGGGACACAGATATGTGATTATAATACTTAACAGATCACTTAGCATCAACAGTTCATCAATATTCAACCAATAACTACTGCGCAGATAGAACAGAGCATCACATCATTCACTCAGATCTGATGTATTTAAGCACTATATCATAAACATGCAGGTTATATATAGCAGATAAAGCACTAAGCACCTTAATATAGGTCAGATCTAACATTCTTACACATCACTAGCACAAAGCATAAGCATATTTATCTATCTCTATCAAAGCACTTAGCAAGAGAAGTTATAAACACATCAAGACAAGCACAAAGCAGAACAACACAGTCTTTACATGGTTCACCCCCACCCTGGGGATACGTCCACCAACTCTTCTTCTTTATTGTCTTCAGTCAATCAGTTACAAGAATATAGCCTCAAAACCCTACTTCGCCTAGGACAGGAGATCTGCGCATCTCGCTAGATCCTCCTTCCTTGTGTTGCAACACAAAGCCTTCACAGTCTCTTACAATGATTTGCACTTAGCTTTGCAAGTCTGATACAGTATGCATAGAGCCTTACAAATATTGATCACACATATCCCACTCTTAGCACTTAGCCAACTTGCACAACACTTGTGCACTATTCCACTACTTATTACATTGCCTGGCCTTCTATTTATACATACAAAATAGGCCTAAACATGGGTAAACCCATGGGCTGATATCCCATTCCTGTTATATATTCCAAAATCCCAAAAAGGACCCAAAAAGGGGCCGATATCCTGCGATATGTGCTTCGTCTTGCGCTCCATCTTTGACAGGCTGTCGAAGTCCCAAGATAGGTCAAACTCTACCAGATCCCTCAAAAGTTGGTCAAGGGCCAACATGCCCCCAACACTCACCTATGACTCGTCCCGAGTCACTTTGATGTGGGAAGTTTTTCTTCAAACGCTTCGAGCTTGGCTCGAACTTCTTTGACTTGATGCTATGCTACAAGCTCTTGTTCATAAAACTCTTGAATGACTGCATCATTCACAAGTCCTTCCATGCGTTGTTCTGCTGCGGTGCTAACCTTCTTCAGTTATGCTCCTTGGCCTTCTACCTCTGTAAACAACTGATAGGCCTTATCTTGTATAGGTTGGAGTTTCTAAGTTATCTCCATAACTCTGCTCTAGATAGTATGGATTTGTTGTTGGGTGGTTCATTGCTCTTGAGATCTCTTCATTCTCTCCACATCTGTCAGGGTTTTTAGCTGTGCCTATATCTTTTCAGCTTGGTACTTCACTTCTTGGAGCTGCGACTCTAGTGCCTGCAACTCTGGGTTCTTGGTAAGTTTCTCATATGTCTGGGCACTGCGATCAACGAATTTCTTGCATTCTAAGGTAAGGGCCTTTATCCTTTCAATTGTGCTCCTGGCAGTTTCTTCTCTTTGGTCCTTTACCTGTTGTGGGGTCTCGGGCACAGTGCGTAGTTCTAGGTATGCGATGCGGTGCTATAGCTGCTAGATCAATTCTTCAAGTTGCACTACTTGCTTGTGACTTGATCCTTAGCCTTTAATTCTACGATAGTCACAGAGTGCAGTGCTCTGTTGACTGCTTCCTTCACTTCAATTTGCTCGACGAGAAAATGTTCCTTGCCTTGCTGCGGCTGTGCCTTTTCTTCATCAAACTTCGCTTAGAGAGCACTCTTTTCTTGTTCGGCAGCTTGGAGTTGTTCTACAAGTACTCCCTGTACTTGTACCAAAGCTTGTGTGGCTTGCGTTATTTCCTCTTATGCTCGTCGAAGGCAAGCTTAGACTGTATTAGCGAGCCGATGGAGTTGGGCTGGCTCATCTCCTGGTTTTGATGTTCCCAATGACTGAGGCATAGTAGAGACTACGTGGCTAGATTGTAGTGCCTGCTGCACCCCTCAGAGCTCGATCTCAATTCTATTGTACATCTCCTCCTGCTTAGCTTCTTGCTTCTTTTCTATCTCCAGTGAAGCATCATTCAGGGCTGCTATGATGAAATTGAAATCATTAGAGGTGAGGACGGTTTACATCTTAGTTATAGGGGATTTTGATCTCTTCTGGGAGGAAGGTTTCGGGGGGGGGGGAAACCTTCCTTTTCTTAGAGGGGTCCTCCTCGTTTCTGGGCGGTGTTACTTCACTTTTCCTTTGTTCATATTTTGTGCCATCTATCACTTCGCCATCACCTCCTTTATCTGGTGACATGGAAGCAATCTTCACCAAGGCACCGCTTAAATATTGTACTTTGTTAGTCTTCTTTGTTTTTCTAGGTCTGGGTGTATCCTGTGCAGCTTTTGGGCTGTCGATGTCGGATATATCCACAGGGTCTGCTGGAATGAGGATATCAACAGACCATTCCTTATTAATCTCCTCTAAGTCCTCCTCCGTCAGCTTGTAATAGGACTGGATTTTTTGCTTATGCTCGTCGGCTTGCGCTGTGATATAAATGAAATATCAATCAACACTGAACTTCATCAAAGGCCTGAATTAGTGTAATGTGTCCGACATCATGAGAGGCTTGGACTGTATGGCTATCTTAAACTAATTGTAGTATGTATGGAACATGAAATTTGACTGCCATTTCTTATTCATGTCACTTGAGTACCACAATGTACTAAACTTCGCGGCCAATGGTTTGAAAGGCTCAATGTCTGGAAAGGTCCCACCTTCCGACATCTCCCAGGAAATGAAAGCAATCAGGATCAAGAGCCAGCTAAAATAGAATTCATATCCTTGATCTTGGGCTTCTCTGCAGTCGATTTCTAATTGGTTCACCAGGTACCTTGCCCAATTCATTTGTAGGCCCTCCGTGCACTTCCCTGCGAGGTCGACTACAAAACCAGTCACTTGGGTGGGTCGATTCTTGCATACTAACTTCCCTGCAATCATATGACAAGTGAGGTGCACTGCGCCATTCTCAATAGAGGCTACCTTGTAGCCTCGCATTCCCTTCTTGACATCATCGTAAGTGTCCTTGATCCTTTGTGCGAGAGCGTGGTCCATGGCTTTTCCAGGATAGAAATCCTATGGGTCGGGTCCTTGCATACTCAAACCCATGATCCGATTGATCAAGGTCGGATCAACTATGATACATCGATTTAGCCACAAATATCCACCATGGTAACAAGACAAAAACAACTTGACACATGCATTCACCTCTTGGTGTCTTCCAAAGTGGGGAATTTTCATGACGTTGAGCAGAGTGGACTACGCGAGGTTACGGGTCCATGCTTGGGGAATTACCTTTGAGTTTTTCCCTTTTGTTCTAGTCAGATACTTATGTGGGTCTAACATGTTGTAGACTTTGCGATCTCTGAGGTTGAAGTTGCTAAACTTCAACGTTGCGATCTTATCTTGGTATGCTCACACTGCGTGTATCTCCTTCGGGAGGTACGCAATGACCAAGGCGTAATCGAAATCTATAGGTACTTTGTCATGGTTTACAACACCGCTCAAAGGTGGTATATAGGTGGGTAAGATGGTCGGGATCAATTTAGCATTTGCTAAGTCATCCTTGTGCTTAGTTCTCTTCTCATCAGACGATCAAGATGGTCCTATTCCGTGAGCAGTCGATGGCGATGCTTGACTTGTTCTCATAGATGAAGCCTGTACACCTACAAATAATCAGTCGAGGAGTACTTCTGACACTGATTCTTCGAATGCGGTGAGCTCCTCAGACATATGTGCTTGGAATGGAAATTATTGGTTCAGAGGGTAACTTAGACACTGCAATAGAATAGATGGACAGAGTACGATGATTACTGTGTGAAAACAACTTAGTCTACGGGCTCAAATTCTCAGTTGGCAAAAGTGTTCTCGTTTCTTGGCGCGACGGGATAAATAGGTAACTCGACTACGGGTCACTTGCAATGGGTATGAGGCCTTCATTAAATCTATTCGATCTATTATGGCATGGTCCAACGGTCTGGTGGCGAACCATAAATGCCATATTACTCGTTCAGAGCGTCGTTCGAATGGTTATAATCTCCCCAACAACTATATTGCTTCGCCATGGCGAAGTACCATGTGTCGTTGTTTTGATATCCAGACAAAGCTCCAATTTTGCAATTTTTCCTTCTGTGAGGTTCCCTCTGGAGCCTTCTACAACTTATCGATATTGGCTCTCTTATTACTTAACTTTCTAGCCTTCTTTCCAGTGAGCTTCGTCTCAGTATTCCTTTTTTCATTCTGATTTTTGTCTTCTTTTGAGATAGTCACTTCACGCTGTTGAGATTCTTCCCTAGGGTTCCAGGATAATGCTTCTTCTTTGTCTAGGATAAGTACCTCAATATTCTGTGGATCCTCTAGTGTTCTTGCAACTTCAATATCTGGGTCTCTAGTGTTAAATATCTTTGATTAGTTCTCATGTTTTTCAATCAAGTGTGGGATCCTTCTAGTCATGAAATATTTGAACTCTTGCTTCTTCTTCTCCAAAACTTCTTCTTCTTCGTTTTGTATGGCTTGATCTCTGTCAATCCAAGGTTTTCCTAATAACATGGTAAATGGGGCGTTGTCCTTGATAAATTTAATTATCTCAAAATATTCTTTTGTCGAAGTTCCATTAACAGTCATAGGTATTTGAGCGAGCCTTCCACATAGGTTTATCATCTTTCCTATAAATAACCCTATTCCTCCTAATGAAGGGATCATAGCAAGATTTCCTAAAAGTTCCCAAGTTCTTTCTATCATAATATTCACCCGTGTTTCCTCATCCAGAACATAATCAACGTCAAAGTCTCCTATTCTTTCTTCAAGGCATTCTTTTTCTCCGAAGATCTCCGATAAAATGACATGTTGGTGATCATTCAGGGTTTCGTTTATTTGTATCAATACTTTCTCTGATTCTTTCTGGGGTTCTGCTATTTCTGGATCTACCTTAGGGTTTTCTTTATTCAGATTCATTCCTTCCAACTTAGCAATCATTCTAGGGGAATCCAACACTTCATGGTCCATAGCTTTACAACAAAGACAACTAGGTCTTTTCCCATGGCATTCCTTAGTAAGATGTCCCAGTCTTCTGCAATTGTAACAGAGGGTTAATCCTCTCTTTCGTTTAAGTGATCCCCAGCCTTTCCTGTACTACACGCTAAGCTCATAAGAGCCAACCTGCAAAAAATTCTTTCTAGGATCTTGCATCCATTTGTTAGCCCAAATATTCTTTCTATGCATAGGTATACCATATCTTTCACTATTCTTGTCATATCTACTCATATCAAACCTTATTTCATCTATTAGTGCCCTATTTTTCAAACTAGGACATAATCTATCAAACACACCTAGATTCATACTTTTGAAACAAAAATTTCCAATTATCTTACTTTTTCAGAGCACAAAGCTTCTAGATCAAGAACTTTTCACTATTCTTACCTTTATCAGAGCACAAAGCTTACAGATATTACCTTTTTTTCTTCAGATCTGACCTCTTTTCTTGGCACATAGCTCCTTAGGTCAAGTAGAATGTTGCATACTAGGGCAGCAAAGCTTTCACAATCTCAGGCCGAATCTTTGCACAAATCCTCTTCTTTCTCAGTTCCCAATAATCATAGTTTCAGGATCAATACTACACACTTCAGCAATAGATCTATGCACATAACTTCTCTTCAGTTCCCAACAATCATAGTTTCTGTCCCAGCAACAGAACCATTTGTTGGCATAGGGGCAGAACTAGGTTCAATGCTACAACAACGCACCAAAAAAACCCTAACTATCGACCCTTTCGACAACACCTGTGAAGCAGATGAAGTCTCACCCGAGGTAGAGGCAGGGGTGGTTGTAGGACTCAAGTGTATGCAACCTTAACTGGGACATAGATCTATGATTATAATACTTAACAAAGAACTTAGCATCAATAGTTCATCAATATTCAACTAATAACTACTACACAGATAGAACAAAGCATCACATCATTCACTCATATATGATGTATTTAATCACTCTATCATAAACAGGCAGGTTATCTCTAGCAGATCAAGCACTAAGCACCTTCATATAGGTCAGATCTAACATTTTTACACATCATTAGCACAAAGCATAAGCATATTTATCTATCTCTATCAAAGCACTTAGCAAGAGAAGTTATAAACACATCAAGACAAGCACAAAGAGGAACAACACAGTGTTTACGTGGTTCACCCCCACCCTGGGGATACATCCACCAAATATTCTTCTTTATTGTCTTTAGTCAATCAGTTACAAGCATAGATCCTCAAAACCCTACTTCGCCTAGGACATGAGATTTGCGCAGCTCGCTAGATCCTCCTTCCTTGCATTGCAGCACAAAGACTTCACAGTCTCTTACAATGAATTTCACTTAGCTCTACAAGTCTCATACAATATGCACGAAGCCTTACATATATTGATCACACAGATCCCACTCTTAGCACTTAGCCAACTTGCACAACACTTGCGCACTATTCCACTACTTCTTACATTGCCTAGCCTTCTATTTATACATACAAAATAGGCCTAAACATGGGTAAACCCATGGGCCGACATCCCATTCCTGTTGCATATTCCCAAATCCCAAAAAGGACCCAAAAAGGCACTGAGATCCCGTGATATTTGCTTCGTCTTGCGCTCCATCTTTGACAGGCTGTCGAAGTCCCAAAATAGGTCAAACTTGACGAGATCCCTCAAAACTTGGTCAAGGGCCAACATTCCCATAACAGTCTGGCTCAATAGAAAATTGGTATTCCTTATGGCTTACAACACTGCCATATACAAGACCCTTTCTTCATGCAATTTCAACATTCCTCAGCCAAACAAATTGTTAGTTTTTATGCACACTATATTTTCATTGCACGCTTGCAATGGCTCACAAACAACTTCGGAAATGTGCATACTAATGATCAAATTCATTTGCTAAAAAAGGAAATACCATTCCTTGCAGTTTGGATCAGAAGGCAATTGGTCTTCCTTATGGTCTTACAACACTGCCATATCCAAGATCATTTTCTTCCTACAATTTCAACATTCCTCAGCCGAACAAATTGTTAGTTTTCATGTGCTTTATATTTTCAAAACTATGCATACTAACATTCCAAGTCATTTTCATCTATTCAATGGATACAAAGAAAAAGGAAATATCATTATTTACGTACGTATCCTTTCAACATACTAAATTTTCTAAATGCAATTCAAATATCAAATGACTTTAATCAATGTGCCAATATTCATGGCCACATTCATACCCAATGCACCCTTGCATTGATTTCAATTTTTCCACACTTTATGACAAACACTTTTCCATGGCGTGTTGGAGCTTAACCAACCTCTTCACCATATGGCTTATTCATTCTCATTCATTATTGCAACAAGACTATGCTTCCTACTACAGGTTGATCATGATCACAAATCAGAACATATGAAACTAAAATTTTCTCTTGAATGCACCCAAGCATTCTTCCTTCATTAGTAACTAGGGTGCCAACACTCATGGCCACCCAAATTGTATTTTCTTTAAAAACTACACAATTCAAGTGGAGTATTGGAAGATCCTCCTTCCTCAATGGAAAATTCATTGTCTACCCTCTTATGCAAACATGCATTTCCTTAATGCATTCCATGCAATGTGATAACTATGAGCACCTTTATTCCCAATCTCCCTAGATTGGTCATTGCACCCATGGTACTCCTTAATCATGCATTTTATTACAAGAATTATAACTCATCCTTGAATGGCATAGAATTCCTCTCTCTATTATTCAGATTCTTCTTTTCTGAATCTTACCTTGCTTGGGTAGCAATGGCATACAATAGCCACGAAAAATTATTCACATATCAGTAAGAAATTAAAATACTTCATAGGGTATTCTTACCAAATTCCTCCATACTTTATGCCACACAGGAATGAACAGTTTTATACATGTTCTGGCTGCTAGCACCCTTTTTTTTTTTTTTTACCTCATCAATAGTGCTCCATGTGGCCCCCAAATTCCCTTCAACAATCTTTCAACAACAACCTTCTTGCATTTATCCTTTATCAGAGGTTATCTACCATCGGAAGTTGTCCTTTCCCAACAACTACAATCATTTCTTATATTTGACATACATCACACACACACACACACACACACACACACACACACACACACATATATATATATATATTAGTTGTCATGTAAAACAAAAATGCATGTATCATAGCATTTAAATCAATAAAGCATTTTCAGATATTCCCCGACATATTTATTTTCACTCTACCACATTACTCCTTAATGTGTTAGGTAGTGCAATCATAATCCAATTTTCAGTTGTATTCTATAATCATACAACAATCAACATCCTTATGCCAAAACACTTACCTGCATTAGTAAATCAATCTCTCGTACCATAGAAATACAATAAACAACAAGGAAGGGGTCAAGGAACTCTTCCCTTGTCCAACTCCTTCTACACATCCCTAGACTTCCAGTCCAATGAAGCTATTTTCCAAGGCCTCACTTCCTTTACTTATCACAACTTAACCAAGCCTATTCATTAAAAATTACTTATTTATTTATTTTCCTTTTTCTAGCTGTACTTGTTTCCACAACTGCTCTTCTAAGGCTTACAAATCTATTAAACAATTCATAGTTTTTAGGGTGAGAAAAGAATTCCCCCTTTTCTCCTTCTTTGCTTATGCAATCTACTCTATGTTGGGATCTTCCTGCTCTCTTCCTTGAGCAGCCTTGGTTAGGCTCACCCTAACCTTTTGGAGACGCCAGCATGCTCCAATAACAAACTTTTTTTGTTGTTCATAATGAATCATGAACCTGTGCATTCTGCACTTTTCCATTCAATTATCAGAATGGTTGACATTTATTGATTATCCTTCCATTCATGCATTATATTTTGAAATGTAATCCAGGATTCTTAGGTACATATGTATATAGGATTGCATCCCACTGCTCATTTCTCAACAATCATTAGGGTTGTGACGTTGTTCTCCTGACAGTGTCTTTACACAATTCCTTCACAGGGAACTCCTTCGGCATGCAACTTCCTTATTGCATATCCATCACTATCTTTGATGGCCTCAACCTTCATTTGGCTTCAACTTTACCACTTTATTTTCTTACCAAATATTCCATAAGGAATATAACATGCATTCCTATGATGTATTCCAAATATACATTAAAAGCATGTCTTTTATGTTATCAACGTGGTTTTAGACTGTACTTCCATGCACTTAATCACATGCTTTAGCATGTTGTGTGTGTGCCCACCATAGGAAACCTTTACAGTTTCATTTCCATATCGATTGAAAATTATTTAGTTCATGATTGTTCACAATCATTTACATGTGGTCCTCAAAATCATATTCATGTTGTCTTTTATCATGATAACAAAGCATCCTTGCTCATTTACTCTTTCATCTATTTATGCTAGCTTTTTCTGGGGGAATGGAACACATTCCCCTCAAGCTATTATTCAAAAAAAAAACTTTCATGACTCATAAAAATAGAGTCAGCCATGCATCCATGGTATTCATTGAATCTTGGCAAGTGAAATTATTTCCTTACATTTCACTCTTTTAGGTAGTCACATCATGCCTTTAATATACATATACTCTTACATCATACATGTGCATCACTTGCACGCCTTTAATATACATATACTCTTACATCATACATGTGCATCACTTGCACCTTTAATATCATTCATTCATATCTATTTGGTATTAAGATCAATCTTCATATCAAGAAACCTCATAATGAATTAAATCCATGCACTCAAGCATATACAATAATGCATTAAATCAATGCACTCAAGCATATACAATCATAGCCAAACATTCATCGTGCAATCTCATTGCTTGCACCTTATCCATGTCAATCATACACATGGACATATCAAACTTCCAGATGCTCCTCCAAAGGATATTGCTTCCATTCTTATGACAAGTCTCATAGAGATACTCAACATTGAGCTTCCCTCTCTATTGAGATCTTGTAGTCATTCACGTGATTTCCACATGGAAAGTTTAACATACATAATCATAACTATTTCCCCCTTTCCATATGAAACAATACAACTTATCGAGCTTCTTTTTCATGCCTCAAACCATTTTTGGTTAACATACATTTTTATCAAGGGAATCCTTTTCTAGATTCCCTTTCACTACTACTTGAGCATATCAAGCCATACCTTATATGGATACCATCCACCTCTGGATGTCAACCTGACCCATTGGTCATCTACAAGTGCCTCAACACTTCCTTTACCACATTCAGGATCACCATTGCATTAACCATTTTACCTCATTTATAATGAATTTTAATGTCTAATAACATTTGTACTATTTCCTTAAAGCCCAAATACAATTTTGAAGTATGTTACTTACTAAGTATTTTAATACAAAACTCCAAAGCATCTTTAGATCATAATTAGTCATGGGAAGAAAGTCCATCACCTTCTTTTTTTTTATTTTTGCAGAGGTTCTAGTTGTTTATGTCTATCCTCATAAAAAAAAAGATAGGTTGTACATGTAGATCAGCCCCAACCATTACACCCATAATTATTTATTCTATTGAGAAACATCCAGGGACGGAGGTCACTCTCCTCTTCCCACATGAATTCTGGAAGATTAGTTTTCTATCCACCAAGTAAGGGAGTTTGTTGTGATTTCTCACTCAATCACGCATATTTTTGCAGCTTTGTTTATTAGCTTGATTAGAAAAACGCTACCCAACAATTTATATACCCATAAACAAATTCGTTTCTTAGTTCCCTTCAGAACCAGAGAGTTGCACATGTTCTCCCTCTTCATAAAATGGTCACTAGACCCAGTCCTCTTGCTTCATCAACATCATCAACATTTCATTTATGCTGCTATAGTTAGATCATCATTAACCATATGATCCATGACATCACCATATTTTGCATCCAATTGTAGGCTATAATAAGTATATATGCATGTTATATGCATGCTCTATCTTTGTGATATGCATTTTAGGATATCTTTGTGCACGAAGCATTGCACCCATGTCTGCAGTGCAGACGGGTTCCACTTAATTACCCTTTACATTTTCATGTATAGACCTACCCTTAGTTAATAGGGATTTACACTGTTTTAGCAAAACCACGAGATTTTGAACTTGCTCATGTCATTCCACTTCTTCCATGAGGTGCATTCTCAGTCCACATGAATTATTTTATTTTACAAGGAGGGATTACCCCAATAGGAAGTTTTTCAGTTATGACAGTTCAAGTAGGTGGATCTCACCTACTTCCATAAGGCCTGTAGACATGGAGGATTGTACTCCCAATGCCAAATCCTTCATTTAATCAACACTTTTAATTAACAAAGGCTTCATTAATCCCACTTTCAAGCAACTCCTGCCACCTATTCAGTCCATTTTCCTTCTGGACTTAAGTATTCGTTAAAACAGGTTTATGTCGTTTGCATCCAAGTTTTGTTATTAATTCCCCTCGAAATAATCCCACTTTTGTAGGACTGGCTATCATTTCCCAAAAGAGATGATATGCTTCTTCTTCCATAGTCTAACATGATTCAATCTCATTGGGTAAAATCCAGACTGAATTTTAATCTGTATCCTTCTCCTCAAGGAACTTATGCAGATAATTTCCATACATAATTAATACTCTCAACAAGCTCATATTAGCCTTGGTAAACTAGTCTTATGAATGTTCTCCATCCCATCCAGACCTGTGTTTGAATCATGCTCTGCTAGATAGGGTAGGGTAGGTTTCTCACTCCTTTAAATTTTTCTAAGAAAGAAAAATCACTTGACTCTTTTGTGATCCCAAGCAGGCCAAGTGTTGTTGCCTACTTTGATACCACTTTGTAACACACCCAACCCCTTAGGTATCCTTTTAAGGGATGGGGAATAAAATTTTCACTTTTCTCAATCATCTTGAATCCATAAAACTAGGATTACATCGGCTTCAATTCGACGATGGTTTTCCAATGACTATAAATTTTGTCCATATCTGAGTTCTAGAACACAATTTACGGTCCTTCAAAGTTCTTTAGGCCTTTACTGACTAGTGTCTTCCATCACCATGTGGCACCCACATGGTTCCCTACCACCTGGAATGTCACCTCATCATAACATACAAAGACTTGGTAAACCAGAGGTCGATGCTTGTCTACCTCTTATTGGCATATTAATTTAATTCAATATATCAAAGGAGCACTTAGGATTATTGAGTTCGATAAACTCCCAAGTCTCCAGACTTCGGCGAGGTTCCTCATTGTGCTATTATGAACATACCCCCAAAACTCCTGAATGTCGAAGTTGCGGAGAGGGTTCCACCTGTATTTTTCCTTTACAATAATACAAGTAATTAAATTACCCCACAATATAATTAATTATGTTTAATGTTTATTATAACATTGGAGCACATGAAGGTAGGTTCGGGCCTTTGGCCCTTTTAACTTGTTCATTCTATCACCCCAAACATTCGGAGTCCCGAAGCTCCAGACTCCTGAAGAGTTCACACTTACATGTGAATGTGCATTAAATACTAGAATATGGATAGGTAGGTTTGGACCTTCAGCCATTTTAGCCCAAGTGTTCCATCACTCAAAACACTACGGATTCCCGAAGTTTCGAACTCCTGTCAACCATTAGATAAAGTGACCATGATCTAGGAGTAAGACATTTGGCAGAAGACAAGGGTGAGACATGGCCCAATCAACTGGTGACATGTGTCAAGGTCCATTAGACACATAAGGTTTGTGAAATTCATGAATCAGGGTGACACATGGCACACCTACTATGGGTCCATGCCACCCTAGGTGACATAAGCATGCCACGTCACTTCGACCTTTGGTTCTTTGGTGATATTCTCATTCACCAACATGTCAAACCTCCTAGAGTAGGACTTCGTCGGAGTGATTTAAGATATTATTTCACTAGTTGATCGGACGGTCAAGAGAGGTTCCCAATGGATTCCCTAGATCAATGAATCACGTTAACTTGCGAGTTCGACGTTTAGGTTTTATCGGTGTAACACCTTTTCTCTCCCAGAGTGGGTCAACGTCGAATGACCACGACGTAGATCCAATAGTCAAGAGAGATCTTAAATAACCTCATATCTACAACTCGCGTTACTCCGTGACCATGAAGTGGATCGAGGTTTAACAAGGGGATGAATCCCATGATAACAGGTGAATGAGCGCCAAATTTTGGTCCATTGTCAAGCTATTGATTCGACAGGTCATCTTCGGGGCATTTAGTACACTACAATTTTCATTCACCCTGGAGCTCCGAACTCCCATAGTACCAGATGAATTATCTCCTTTTTGAGTGTAGAAGATGGTTCCAAGGTCCTGGTCCTATGGAACTTTGTCAAGCTCCTATGGCTACACTCCTAACTCTTCTCCGGAATTTGGTTAAGGCCATGGGCATGAGTCCATGGTCATTTGGACAACTGGTTTGAAGGAATTTCCCTTCATCTATAGAGCTCAAATTCCACAACAGGAAAGGTAATTCAAGGAAATCAACATGACTGAGGTAGTCTCGTAGAGTCTATCTTGACTCTATGTTTGCAGATTTGGTCCTTGTGCAATCCCTTGAGGATTTTCCCAACCAACACATGGGCCACAGTCTTATGTCCCAAAATCGAGTTAAAGAGCCCATTTCTAGCAGTTCTCCTTTCTCTTGAAAACATCAATGCATCATATTACACATTTACCTTTGTTTATATACCTATATTCCTCATGTACACAAAAATCACAGATAGGGATTTACTTTCTTTGTCCTAGAGTATTACAAGGTAATTCTGTTCAACTGTACAAGGCATGCACTAAAATTGTCATCCTACCAGCACCCAAAAGCATGAGTTTACAGTTGAAAACAAGCATTCAATCATGAATTTCATTTCAAGTACGCAGGGTATATGAAATACTTATCTATTACAAGTTTCATGCAGCCAACTGATTGTGGGTGTCCGCCTTTCTACCCAACCGTAGGCTCAGAGGCATTCACTCTTAGCACTATGGCCACCCTCGTTAAAAGCCATGATATCACTAGGGAAACTTCTTTTTGTTTCTCAGGTCTTCTGCAAATTCTCAGGGATCCCGTCTCTGTCATAGCCTCTATGAGTTTTATCAGATACTCTCTCAGAATCAAGCTCGTGACCTTCTTCTCAGGTCAAGGAAGGATCTTTGGTATATTAAACCAACAACAGACAATTCCTTTGTCTTCAAAACTCCACGTGTCTGGAAATAATAAAAATCTCCCTTCTTCCCCACTGAGCTCAGGGCCTCCATGGGGTTTATTAGATTCCTTCCCAACTAGATTTCCTCTATGGAAGAGATTCCCTTCGCAACTACATTGTCCCTCAATGCCCTCTCCTTCTAGCACCAGTTTCTTTCAAGCTAGCACCAATCCTACGACCCTCTTTTTCTCCAGTTTGGGCTTCGAGTCTTCTATGCTCTAGTTCAAGACTCTTCCATGAGTTCGTTGATATTTATTTTGCACGTGATCGTGCATTATTTTCATCAATTCTCTTCCTCAGAGACCAAATTCCTCCTCTGTTTCTCCCTATAGTGACAACAACTTCTTCTTTCAATTATTCTTTTGAACTTGAGAGCCTCACGTGCTCTCCTCTTTCTCTAGTGTTTTTCTTCTCTTATCATATTCAGGTCATGCACCCCCCTGTGGGAATGGTATCCTTCTCGTCTTTTCGTGTGTATTTTTGCACGCCTTTTTCCTCCCTAGGAAGGTTTTGGACTTGCCCTATTCCTTCTGTCAGAAGGAACTTGAGTCAATATGGGCCTGCAGGAAACTGTACTCTGTGGTACTTCGGGTTGGCAGTTTTCTATCTCCTCAGCGAGATCCTCCATGCTTCCATTCATTTGAGTAGTTGATTGTTCAATCACTAGTGCTTTCTCATAAATTGATTTTTCTTGGAATCAGGATGAGGCTCATTTTTTCAACAAAGAGAATTGGGTCATTTTGACATAATGAACCCTCTCTATATTTTCATCACTCTTTCCTCTAGTGATATCATGGCCAGTACTTCAAGGATTCAACCCCACAATTAGTTTTTGGCAATCTAAACAATAATACATTTACATTGTTCACATGCCATAGCATGGTAATCATAATTAATGATTAATTACAAGCTGGGGAAACAAGGGTATTACATCACAGTTGCGCTAAATTTGGTGATCTCTCTAATTTATTTGGAGTTTTACATAATTGGCAGTTTCTTTAAGTTTGGCAGAAATTTCACTAAATTTGGAAAAGTTTTTTAATTTATCTAAAGGTTTCTATAGTTGGTGGTTTCACTAAGTTTTGCGATAGTTTCACTATATTTGGTGAAGTTTTTTAATTTATCTTGAGGTTTCTATAGTTGGTGGTTTTGCTAAGTTTGGTGATGGTTCCGCTAAATTTGGCATATTTTTTTATTTATCTGGAGGTTTCTACAGTTGGTGGTTTCTCTAAGTTTGACGACGGTTCCTCTAAATTTGACATATTTTTTAATTTATCCGGAGGTTTCTACAATTGGCGGTTTCGCTAGTTTGGCGACAGCTCTGCCAAATTTGGAAAAATATGAATTTTGAATTTCCTACCCCCTCTCTATTCGCAGGTTGGGTTTTGAGGATAAACTTTGCAAGCTCATATCTCGGGCTTCCAACCTCCTTTTCTCAAGCAATTTTTTTTTTCATTCGGGATAATTTTTCGTGCTCTTCGCACTGGTGTAGACAATTTATGATTTTGGTGCATCAATTTTCTATAATTTGCATAATTTCACATGTGACATTGCGTAGTTATCATTTTGAGAACTTCAAAGGATCATATCTTTTGCATATGACATTGAATCGAGGTGATTTATTTTTTGAAAGTGCATGATTTTTTGTGTACTTTGATTGGTGTTGTTTATTTCACTTGATATTGTTTCAAAATTATACTTTCAACACCTACTCATTTTTTTAGGGTTTGTAAAGGAATTGAAGTCAAGTCCACTCAGTGTTATCCTGCTAGTGGAAATTGTAACCACACTAATATAAAGTGCTAAACCATTTTTCTTGGGGGGGGATCCTTGATTGAGTGATTCATGGGGGGTCTATTAGTGTGATTGTGTGTGTGCACCTTTTTCTACTCATGCTCTTTTTTTCTTCACAAATGGGTAACTTTAAATTTCCATTGCTAACACCATACAACTACAACACATGGCATCAAAATGCATGGAATTCCTTAACGCAACAAGGATATACACCTTATGTTGAACAATAGGTAACCAAACCCACAAATGATAAGGAAAAGGTACTCTGGCTGATAGAATAAACAAAATCTCTTAGTTGTCTTAGGTGTCTAGTTTCCCTTGATATAATGTCTCAACTTGATGATGGTTGTACAGATTCACATGATGCATGGGAAAAATTAAAAAATCTCTATGGGACAACTAATGAAGTTCGAGAATATCAACTTGATAATGAACTAATGAGTCTTGATCCTAAGTCTTTTGAAAACACCTAGGATTATGTAACACAGGTTAATGACCTAAGATCCCAATGCAAGTCATGTGGTGTAGAGAAAAAGGACATAAACTTGGACCTAAATATGTTTCATTTGTTTCTATCTTTCACACTCATAGGTTGACTATGGGATATGCATATGCAATGCCTTATTTTTCTTCCTTTCAAAGATGTTAATGCATGAGCAGGGGAAGCTTCTTTCCATGAGTGTCCTTAAGCCATCTTAGTCTCAGGATTTATTGATTGGTCAGCTAAAGGGACACAAAAATTCAGGGAAACTTAGACAAGAAACAAAAGAAGTTCAAGAAGAAGTCAGAGAAAGAGAAAGAAAGGTCATTGTCTGCCCCAAAAGAAGACTCCAAATCCTCTTCTTCAAAGGGGAATTCTCAAAAGAAGGATATGCAAACTTGTATTTACTGCAAGAAGGTTGGTCATGAGGAACATTCTTGTCATAAGAAGGAGATCGATGAATTGGAACATCTTCTAAAAATAACAACATTAATCTTTCTTCTTCACATCAATAATCTACTCCTTTTTTCATATCAGGAAAAAGAAAATCAATTGCACTTGTTTCTACTACAGATTCTTCTTAGCAATGGATTCTTGAATTGAATGCATCACATCACATGGGTTCTGTCAAAGAACGATTTTATTTGTTGGAGCCTTGTTCAATGCCCCACATTCTCATTGGGGATGACTCTCCTTCAGATGTCATCGGTAAATGTTTTGTTGATGCTAGAACTAGTACTTTTTAGGATGTCTTCTGCGTGCCTAATATGTCATCCAATCTTCTCTCAATCTATCAGATTTCCAAGAATGGAAGAAAATTTGAGTTCACTCCAGATTTAGTCACCATCAAGGATCTTAAAGATAATGTACTTCTTGTAGTTGGTAAGGATGATCATGAGTCTCACCTGTATGTTTTCTCTCATTTTGTACCTCATTCTCATTATGATGCTTTTTTCACATTAAGATTCTATGAGCAAGCTATGACATGAGTGGTTTGGCCATCTCAACTTTCTATACCTTCAATAGCTAAGCATGCAGGATATGCTCACAGGTCTTCCTGATATAAATTTCTCATATGGAGTTTGTCTGGGTTGTGCCTTGGGAAAGAATCCTAAGGACAAGTTTGACAAAGGGAAGGTTTGGAGGGATTAGAAGTCCTTGAGTTGTTTCACAGTGATATGGAAGGTCCATTTCCATCATTCTCTTTCAGAAAGGCTCCCTACCTGATCACTTTTATTGATGACTTTTATAGATACACTTGGGTCTACTTTATTTAACAGAAAGGAGAAGAAGAATATGTGAACCACCGCTTTGAATAATTTTTCACTCTTGAAGGGATAGATCTTCGACATATTTTCTCCTATACACCTTAGTAGAACAACGTGACAGAGAGAAAAAATAGGTCCTTAGAAGAGATGGTTGATTGCATGATCCACGCACACTCCCTTACATCTAAGCATTGGGTAGAAGCTATCAATTGTGATTCTCATATTCAAAACATAGTTATGCATAAGGCATTGATGAGTATCACTCCCTTTGAAGCTTGGTGTGGTAGGAAAACTGTTGTGTGACACTTCATAGTTTTTGGCTCCCCGGATTGGGCACACATTCCTTTGGAGAAGTGCGAGACCTTAGAATCTCAAATTCGGCCCTACATATTTGTTGGTTACCCCGATGGTGTCAAATTATATTGGCTCTTAGATCGTGAGACACATAAGCTCTTCATTGAGCATAGTGTGTAATTTGAGGAAATCTCTCATATCTCATCCTCTCATCTCCCTTCCTCCACCGCGAATTCAGATAGTTACTCGGAGGATTTTCCTCCAACTACCTCTTCTCGCTGAGTTGATCATGGGATTTTATCCTCCTCTTCACAAAATTTAGATTCTGAGGATGATTATTCTCCTCCTCCATCCCATACCATGCCTTTTTGGGCTCATCATTCCCTTGAGTCTGTAGGCACTCTTGTTGGGGATCCTTCTGATACTCAGAGGAATTGGTCACAACATGAGGATACTCTGCATTCTTACATTTCCACAGCTTTAGATACATAGTCCTTTCATGAAGCATCGGGTATTGTTGAGTGGGATTTTTAGATTTTAACCTTGTATAATAATTTACTGCAAATATATTTTCAATAAAAGAACAAAAAATATACAATGGAAAATACACACATTACACAAAGATTTTTCCCTTGGAAACCTAAACAGGGAAAGCCAACATATTCTATATTCATTCATAGCAATACATTGTTTACAATACAATATACATATAGGAGACAACGACATCCAAAACCCTAACCCAATGACTTGGATTAGTTAACAACCCTGATTCCTTAACCGGAAATAGAAAACCATTGGCAAAAACCATGTGCCGAAAAACCACCCAACAATGGACATGAAAGTCAAGGCGACACGAAAAAATGAGGAAAAAGGTGACACGTTTCGAAAGGAAAAAACAAATTCTCGGGGGCGCTGTCCCTGAACCCCCAAAGGGGGAGCCTAGTGCTCCCACCCAAAACCCCCCTATGCACCTGGCGCAACATAGGATACACTATAGCTGGTCGTGAAAAGAATATAACACATACCCAACATTCTTCCACTTGTTGTTTTCTTTGCATACAGGGGGTTACAGGGTTACATAGTCAACAATCCATGGAAACAATGCCCATGGATCCTCTACACTAAGAGAACTTCTTAGTGCTCATAGATTTTGTTAATGAATCTGCAACATTTTTCAAAGTGTCCACCTTCATCAACAAAACTTTCTTTTCTTTAACCATATCTCTCACAAAGTGATATTGAATATCAAGATTCTTTGTCTTTGAATGATAAGCTGGGTTCTTCGCCAAAAAAATTGCACTCTGACTGTCACAATCTATCCTTACAGCTTGTTGTACCAACCCAATACATGAACACAATATTTGTAACCATATGTATTCCTTACTTGAATGAGTGGTTGCCATGTATTCAACTTTTGTAGTTGAAGGTGCCACTACAACCTATCTTCTGCTCATCCAACCGATTGCTCCTCCAAAAATATTAAACACATACCTGCTTGTAGATCTCCTATGATGCAGATCTCCAACCCAGTCTGCATCCACAAATCCATGTATGTCCAACACTTTGTACAATCCTAGTATTCCTTGGTAGCATAATCCATAGCTAGCAGTGCCACGCAAATACCTGAAAACCCTTTTTACTTTTGTCCGATGCTCCTTCCATGGTTTTGACATATACATGCTCAAAACTCCCATTGCATGTGCAATGTCCGGTCTAGTACATACCATTGCAAACATCAAAATTCCAGCTACACTCACATATGGAACACGAGACATGTCCTCCTCCTCTTATTGTATCTTGGGACATTGATCTGTAGATAACTTTACACCAACAAGAATAGGGACCTTGATCGGTTTACATTCATGCATATTAAACCTCTGTAATATTGTCGCGACATATTTTATTTGATTTAACCAGAGTTTCCTCTTTTTCCAATCTCTTTTAATTTCCATGCCTAAAATGAAATTTGAAGCACCAAGATCCTTCATGTCAAATTTAGAGGACAACTGATTTTTCACATCCTAGATAATCTCCTTGTTGTTGCCTATCAACAACATGTCATCCACATACAAGACCAAATCAATCAAATGATCACCAAATAATTTAAAATACACAGAGTGATCCTCTTTGCTTCTTGTGAAGCCAAGTCCCAGCATATAAGTATCAAATTTTTGATACCACATCCTTGGTGATTGTTTTAAACTATACATGGACTTTTTCATCTTGCATATCGGCTCCTTATTTCCCTTCACATCAAAGCGTTATGGATGCTTCATATATATTTCTTCTTCTAGATCCCCATGTAGGAATGTTGTCTTCGCATCCATCTGTTCGACTTCAAAATCAAATGCAACAACAACAGATAACAAAAATATTATAGAATTTAAATTGGAAATAGTAGAAAAAATCTCACCATAATCAATTCCCTCAACCTGGGAAAAACCCTTTACTACTAATCGAGCTTTGTATTTCTCCACTTTTCCTTTTGCATTCAACTTCTTTTTAAATACCTATTTTCTTCCAATGAGATTTCTTCCAGTTGGAAACTCCACTAGATCCCAAGACTCATTCTTATCCAAGGTTTCCATTTCTTGATCCATGTCCCTTTTCCAAAGCATTCCATCCTATGAACCCAATGCCTCCCTAACAGTTCTAGGATCATCATCAGTAATAGACAAAGAAAATTTTGAACGGAAATCAGATGGAGTATACCTTTCTGGAAGCCTTCTTTCTTGAACCTATCTCCTCAATACAAGAGTATGAGGATATTGTTATTTTGATTCATGTTCTTATGTAGAGTCTGATTCATCATCCTTTAAATCAAACTCTGTTTTATGTGGTTCTTCCTTACTTGGCAGGACTTCTTGTTTAACAACATCCTTCATTTCTCTAAATACCACATCTCATCTATACACAACCTTCTTAGTTTCTGTGTTCCAAATCTTATAACTTGTGATACCATCTTTATACCCAATAAAGATACACTTTTCAACCTTCTTATCTAGCTTACTCATGTTTTCCTTTGGAACATGAACATAGGCCTCACTGCCAAATACCTTGATATGTGTGAGAGAAGGTTTCTTACCAGTCCATACCTTTCGTGGACTATTGTCATCCAATGTTGATGAGGGTGATCTGTTGACCAGGTAACATGCAGTACCCATTGCCTCTACCTATAATTTTTTCCCTAACCTGACACCATTGAGCATGCGCCTTGATTTTTCCATCAGTTTCATGTTCATCCTTTTTGCAACTCCATTCTGTTGAGGTGTATATGCAGTAGTATTCTACCTTTCTATATCACACTTCTTACAAAGTTATTCAAATTCATCCTGTAGAACTCTCCACCATTATTTGTCCTCAACACCTTAATTATTTTCTCTGTTTGATTCTCAACAAGATCCTTAAACTCTTTAAACCCATCAAAGACTTCAGATTTCCTCTTGAGGAAATATATCCAAGTGTTCCTCAATAAGTCATCTATAAATGAGACATAGTACACAGATTTTCCTAATGATGGAAATGACATAGGTCCAAACACATCAATGTGAACTAGCTGTAAAATTCCTTCTTCCCTCATTGCACCAAAGGGGAATCTTACCCGATTTTGCTTCCCATGTACACAATGTTCACAGAAATTGAAATCCAAAGAGTAGTTAGACACACCTTCAAGCATACTTTTACCATGTAGTAGTCGAAGACCCTTCTCTCCAATATTCCCCAGTCTTTAATGCCACAACATAACCTTTTCTCCAGAGACTTTAGGAGTTCTTTCTTCTTCAACTCCAATATCAAGAACAATGGAACTATTACACCCATCACTAATAATGCTTCCTTGCAGCTTATACAAAGTTCCAAACCAAACTCCCTTCAACAACACCATTGCTCCTAGAACCATCCTGCAGGTTTCCTTTTCAAATATTGATTTTAACCCTATATCGTTCACTTTTCTTATAGAAATCAATTTTTTGGCCAATCCTGGGATGTGCAGAACATCAGGTAGTGTTCTAATCCTTCCATCTATGAGCCTCAACTTGAATTTTCCTAAACCTATGATTTTGGTTGTCGAGTCATCACCTAGAAAAAAATTACCTACATCATACCTTTCATATTCATAGAACCACTTCTTGTGGGGAGTCATATGAAAGGATGCACCCGAGTCAACCAATTATGCCTTGTGTTATGCATGTGTGCTTGAAGAATCCAAGTACATATTCCCTCCTTCTTTCTTTGAGGTCTTTTCTTCTGTAGAAGGAGATTCTTTAGATCCCTTATTTTTCTCAACTTTGGATCTACATTGCTTCTTCTAGTGCCCTTCTTTTCCACATCTCCAACATACCTTTACAAAATTTTCAAGAGACTTAGATATTCCCTTAGAATTAGATATCCCATTTGAGAACTTAGAACTATTTCTTTCCTAGGAGCATTCTGTTGCAAATAATGCATATGTTCTCTATCCTTCCATGTTCTTCCGTATCATCTACTCCGACAACAAGGATGAGACCACTTCATCAAACTTCAAGGTAGTTGTATTACTACCTATGGCCACAACCAAACTATCCCACGAGTCTGGTAAAGAGCATAGTAAACTGATACACTTATCTTCATCTGAAATTTTAATCTCAACATATACTAACCGACTTACCATGGTATTGAAGGCGTTCAAATGATCTGCCACCGAGTCTCCATCTCTAATCCTTTGGTTATACAACTTCTTTTTCAGGAATAGTTTATTTACTAGGGACTTAGACTGATACAAATTCCCTGACTGATGCCATAAATATTTGGTTGCAGCTTCCTCTGACACATTTAGTAATACTAAATCTGAGAGACACAGTCGGATTTTTCTCTTCACCTTTCGATCTAAATTTTTCCAGTCATCTGTTGAAGTTCTTGTAGGTGTAGTACCTAGATCCATCATGATCCATTGATCTATGTCCACCAAAAGATCTTCCATCTTGAGCTTCCATAGCTCAAAACTTTTCCCATTAAACTTCTCAATATCCATTTTTGAATTGCTCGCCATCATAGATGATTTTAGGGGCAAAATTTCGCTCATGGGCGAATTAAGGGGCCTCCAATTTTTTATTGGGCGATTTTTTTGTATTAGAGTGATTTTTTTAAACTTATATCATTAGCACATAATTTATTTTAGGGGAAAAATTGTGTACAGGGTTAGCCCATGTTTTTAGGAGGGAGAGAGGAAATTTTTTTATATTTAGCCCCTAAAATTTGGAGGGACAAGCTTCCATTAGCCAAATTTCTAGAAATATGAGAATTTATGATAGCTTCTTTTCCCTGCCATTTGGTAAAATTGGGGTTTATGGTTTAATTTTGCCTCAATTTTGTGGTATGGGTAGTGGGCACTGGGTAGCTACAATATTCCCTTTGCCTGATTTCAATCTTCCCTTTGCCCGATTTCCAAAGAACATGGATATTTTGGCACTCCCACATGGTATAAATTATATGGGATCTGAAATGCATTCCCCAGTTTACATCTTCGTGGTTATTTGAATTTCCCCTTTGGGCCCTTGACGGAACAGAGGTTTACAGTTTTACTTCTGCTACCTCTTATTTCCCGTTTCAGCCTTGAGGTTTACGGTTTTAGTATTTTACTCTTCGACGTTCTTTTGCTGGGTAATGGGTTACTCCCAGGTTCGGCCTAGGCACCAGTGACCATATTTTTTTAGCATTCCAACAGAGGAGGACGCCATTCGCAGAGGAGGACCCCGCTCACGGCTCGGCGCTGAGGCTCGACCACACTGGAAAAATCGCATACTTGGATTCTGATTCTCTACGTTTCCATCAAACAAGAGGTAGCCGTGGCTTCAGAGAGGTGCTACTACTTACTGATTTTCTATTTGCTGAATATATAAGTTAGTGAATGTCTTTTTACATCCATCCAGTGTAATTTTCATCAAAACTGTAATATAAGAGATAACACAATTCAAATAGCATTTAAATTGTTTAATTGTTTAATTTTCACTTTCTAAATTGGCTTGAATGATATGAAATTTATGGTGTTTACATTTCACAAGGTCAATTGAATTCTGAGGTAAAATTGATTCTAATTGGGCTCCAACACTTATCATATATTGCTTATATTTCTACTTCAAGATGTATCAACACTAACAATGATTTAATGCCTCATCTGAGATGCTAAAACTCTGCCCATCGTAGCATCAATATTTTTTATCATCAAGAGTGCTATTAGATATTCGATTTCTCATCCAATCACTGCCACTACCAGCTGCCTTTGATATCTTAGCAAGAAATAATTTTGTGCCCCTTTTCTAATGCCAATCACTGCAACTACAAGTTGGAATTTTCTTAGGAAGAAATATCTTTTTGCCTTTTTTGTCTCAAGCTAAACATCGTCATTCCCCACCAACATTCAAGTTTCTCCTCAAGAAAACATTTTGTTTCTCAGCAAGTAGTTACCCTACAATTCCAATCCCACCACAAAAAAAAATGATGAATCAATCACCATGCTTAAACAGAGGAATCAATTTGCAATCACCTATAGAGAAATTGTTTTGTCTTCTTTGCACATGAATGCTATTGTGGCATCGATGAGTGTGCCTATGTGGCAATCCACTCAACTGTTAATTGGATGATAGTGGATGGTGGTGAATCCTCTTATGATTTAGATGCTAGCCAATGTGTTTCTCTTCCTTAGACTCCATAGAGTCTTGGTTGCATTCTGGAAGACCTGTAATAGCACAATGTTGTCACTAGGATGCTTTCTTTTCTTTAGCATTATCTATTTCACTAGGGTTACCCTTTTGGGTTCCCCCACTCTTTTCTATTCTATTGTCTACTCTTTCTTTCTTCCCTTAACCTAAGATTTTAGAACTGCTTAGAAGATGTTCTATGCACTCCTTGTTGTCAAATGTTTCTCTAGTGTTTTGATAAAAGGTATTGATCATAATAGGACACCTCTAATTCCCCCAATAACGTTTAACATTAAATAGAGAGGCATCTGAGCATCATTATGTGTCATTTTTTGTTTTATTCTATCCCATATGTACTTTATTCATAGTGTCCATCTATGTTATCAACATATACCGACAGGTTGGCATCTAATGAATTAGATTACCTATGTCGTTTCTCTATTCATATTTTTCACTTTTAGGAAAATGGTGCAACTTGAAGATCCTCCATAACTTCACTTCCTTGTATTTCACTTCTAATTTTAATTTTAATTTATAGTGTAAAGTTATTTGATATCTCACCTAGTTCAAATCTAGCTAGACAGTGCCTTCTGCCTTGGATTTTTCCTGTAGCCTCATCGAACAGATCATGTTCACTATTACATATATAATTTTTGTTTTTGCTTTAGGGAGAAGATGCCCTAAGCACTCCTTATTTTACTGTTTTTATTTTTTGTATTTTTCAGTCCCATTAGACCTATTTTGGCCATCAGTGGACATTAATCTAATTTCTTTGTTTCCTCAAGCTTGCATGTTTTTACAAGAAGAACCATTACATTGCATATTGTTGGCTTTGAAATATTTTTTTATCCAAAGCCATATAAGAATGGTGGTAACTCCCTCAAACACATATAACATAATAGTACAGTGTATATCTTCCATGTTACTAAATTTGTAGCTTATTCAAGCATTACTACAATCCTGCATTCCAATAACCACGTTGTTCTTCATGTACCATAGTTCTTCCCTAACTATGCAGCACGCGGGGTGGGCAACAAATGACATATAAAAACTTGTAATCTTTTATGCTTCTGCACTTGGTGATGAATAATTACCAGGGTTTCAACTTTCCAAATGTCTTGATAGGTATTTACTATTTACCTGGTCCTTCATCTTTAAATTTTGCAATAAATGATTTCGATGAGTAAAAAGGGTAGATGGTTGAAAAGTTGGTTATCTTGCACAAGGGAAAGTAAAAATATAAAAAACATAATTTTGAATTTGAAAAGCAATACCCTTTTAGTTTATGTATGTAGAATAAACTTGTATTGAGAGATCAAGAATGTTATCTCTATGGCTTTGGGAACATTGCTACTGTAGTCTATACGAATAGTATATCCTCCTCTCATGACTTATCTACCTTGCAACTAGAAGCTAAA
The DNA here is from genome assembly GCA_009831015.1 of Picea engelmannii. Lineage (NCBI taxonomy): Eukaryota > Viridiplantae > Streptophyta > Pinopsida > Pinales > Pinaceae > Picea > Picea engelmannii. Next base: position 179,059 of record ML779264.1, read on the forward strand.
CAACCTAGCATAACTCCCAATGTTGTTGGAACTCGTTGTTATTAACAAGGATTTAGTGTCAACTCTATTGCTAATGTGATAGTCTTTGGTTTGTCTCATCACAAGTCATTGGACCTTTGTATATGCAAGTGATGCAAAACAAAGGAGACCCTACCATTGGCCCATTGATGGAAGAGAGGAGGTAATATATTGATACAAAGAAAATATTTTTGTTAAGATGATTAAGGTACAACACAAATTGTAATCATATTCCACATCCAATAGGTGATACCTTTCCTCTCAATAAACATTCATTTCCTAAATGCTATGAAAATTGTTGCAAAAGTTCTAGTAATCTAGGAGTCAAACATAAAATGTTGCCACATTTTGTGGTGCCCTTTGACAGAATGAACTCTTCAAATGAAAGTGGAATCGATGTCTCATTGTATGCCAATAAGCAACCTGGAACTTTCACATGAGTAACTTATACAAAAATGTTGACCAGATGTTGGTGGCTAATAAGGTTGTAAGCTCAAATTCAGAAAATAGTTTAATTGCACATGTTAAAACAAAGGCTGCAACCCAATACATTGGAGTGACTCAGGTCCAGTAGCAACAAGGGGGAATAAGAAGCTAGAACTCACTCCACACTCTTTTCTTTAGGGAAAACAAGGGGGGAAACTACCACCAGTTTCCTTGGATATTTGCAGCATTGCTAGTGAAAAGGAAGGCCTTGGGCAGTGAGCTAACTAGTATTCATGCATAATGGATTGCATTGGTTGCCAATTCGATTGTTATGGGCAATGAAAGGTGAGGCAGCACAACAATTTAACATCACACATAGGTTTTTGACTACCTCACAAGTTAATGGATTGAATGGGCTATTTGGGATCTGTGATGTTATTGTGGGGTAATTTCCTTCAAAGTTAATGGTTCAACATATCTAAAAGAATTTGGAAATTTTGATAGGTGAAGAACTTAATTGGGAATTTCAGGGACTACAAAATGCATGGGATCTAGCAGCCAGATCTTTTTAGGCTTTTCAAACACCAAGAAGACATATGGGAGACATTTCTGGTTGTGTAAGAAGATTATGTAAGAAATGTTTTTATATGTGGGGAGACTTGTAGGACAAAAACTTGCAGACTTGGAAATATTGGAGGCTAGTTACTTGGTCCCATCTGCTAGTAGCTGCAAATGAGCTCACTTTCTTAGAGTTGTGCAAAATACTCATATATTTAGGGCTTAAAATGTAGATAGAGTCTCTGGGCCCCATTTGAAAATATTGGAGATAGAACTATGATAAATCTCCGTGAGATATAATGAAAGAAGATTTATGCCACTATAAGAACATGTCCTAACATTCTTGGTAGACTTAAAAGAAGATGAGAACTGCAGGATTCTGAGAAAAGGTGGCTCAAGCATTGTCAATCTGTTTCGAAATTCGGAAGCTCTTTAGAATCATGAGTAATAGGGTGGATGCTAATTCATTAGAGTCTATCAATCAATGCCAAGCTGCATAGATTGAGATGAAAAAGGATCATGTGTAATTTGTCACAAAGAGGAGATTATAATCTCAAAGTAGGATTGATATAATCTCAAAGTAGTTCTAAAAGTAGTACTAGCTTTACAGTTCTACAACTATTTCTCCCTTCCTATTCTTTAGTCATTCTGTTTTTCCAGATATATTTGCAACAAAGATGCCATGATTGGTAGTTTAATGGAAAATTGGTGGTTTTTTATGTGAACAAGTTCTCTATAATTTCATTAAACTTAAACTAGCAAATCCCTTAGTCACCATGCATAAGTAGTGAGAGTTTTATTTTCTTTTCTTTTTGAAAAAATACACATTATATTACAATAAAAATACAACTGTATGAACAACATTGGGCTAAAACTTCACATCGCAATCAATTTTAACATTCATCCACACCATATTCACAAATGTGTTTTTGTATTGGCAGTGCATGATCCTCCTAGATTGATCCTTACAAGAGTACTACTTTTTGTATTGGCAGTGCATGCAATTTTAGTCTTCATCCACACCATATTCACAAATGTGTTTTTAACTTTTTTGACTAATTCCATACATGCTGATTATGAGAAAGAAACTTAGTAGCTTATTTACATTAATAGAGGGTATCTATTATATCAAAGGCCAGAGGGGAATACCTCTTGGATTGCTCTGTCAGGGACACATGCATAGAGAACACAAAAAGTGGATGAATGACACTAGCCAGTTAATTGTTGGTGTCATCTTCTTTCTTATTTTGATTTTTTTTTTGTTGACCTTCAATGAGCTAATAGTGAGTGATGCTCCTTCAATCGATAGGGTTTCTGTTCAGGATAAGGTTGTTCAATCAGTAAGAAATGCTTTCATGGATATAAGTAGTCAAGAAATTAAAGATGGGTACAATGAAAAGAAGATCGATTAAGGTTGCAGAACACATATCAGAAGAAGTGGGAAAGTGGTTTGAATGCTGGGCCTTTATCTTCATATTTTGTGGTAGTCATTAGAAATTTAGGCTTAGTCTCCTATCTCTGATGCAGTTGACTGCTATAAACTCATCTCAGATCACCAATGCGTTACGATGTACTATTACTGCAATAACCTTCATAGGCAAAAAGACAGACTAGACAACCCAAAAAACACGAGGCAGAGATTCCTAGTTAAAATTGAATATGTTAAATCATGATACAAGATGCATACAATGGAAATTCTCTTTCAACTATTTGCTACAATTCTATTCTCTCAGTCACTCTTGAGTCTTGTGCCCTACTTCTCCATCTAAGACCCCTAAACTCCTATCTTTTCTACTACTTAGTTTTCTTATCCCGTCTCTTAGCATTCTTGTTATTGTTTTTATATTAATTACATACAATACATTGTACAAGTTGTAGATTCTCCAAGTGGTTCAAGTTCCAATTGGTTCATTTGTTGCTGCCTAATTGCTCATGTATTTTTTGTTCTTTACCTTTTTCTTGTTTATTGAACTGTTCTGCTGCAACAGTCTTATTGCAACATCTTTTTTGAGGGGTTGTTCCATAAATGTTGGTTCACAATAACCCTTTGCAGTTCTTTACCAACTCCTCAACTTTTGCAATGTTATTGTCCATAACCATCAGGTTCTGCACACCTTTAATCTCTACAAGATTCTATTCTGTAACTTTCAAATATCACAAGTTATATTTTTGAAACATTCCTTCATGGGACATCGTCTCTTTGCGACCTCATGTCATGGTTCTACAGTATTTATGATCTACATCCTTCTCTACAGTGTGGAACTTTGTAAATGCTCCTATATTATCTTTGACTTGTTGGAAAAGTTTCGAGGATTCTTGATTGATATAACTAACCTAGAAATGCATTTGTTCACACAACTACTTAACTCTATTGTTGAAAGCCATGTGCTTGTTTCAACAGGAAATTATTTGGCTTGCTATACTCTCTATTGGGAAGTTACTCCTTCCCCAAATACGTCATCACCAAATTGCCTTCCTCAAATGTCCTCAGTTTGTGTGACTTGTGTATATTCTCTTTATACTTCTCATTATTTTTTTCTCAGTTGCACTTTGATCTGTTCATGCATTTGTTACATTTGATTAGTAAATGCTTTTGCATCATTTCTACATTTCTCCTCAATTGACAAATTTACTAAATCTGGAACTCCTTTTTGGGGTTCTATCACACTCTATTTTGAATGGAGCATAATTTATTGCTATGGTCACTGAACTATTATCAGGAAACTTTGCTTGTGCAAATACCATATCCCACTATTTTTGTTTGTTTCCAGTTAAACACCACAAAAGTCTGGCCAAGGTTTGGTTCATAAACATTGTTTGCCCATTTCTTTGGGTCCTGGGAATGATAGGTTGAACCATAATTAAGTATCTGTTAGGAGTTGTAAATTGTTGAGTCATTAATCAAGGGCAATTGGTAACCTCCTTTTTGTAAATATGTGTGTGGACACCCAAAATTGTAGGTGTTGGAAACAAAATTGCTAGGAGGTCAAGAATCATGCCATTTTAATTTGTAGGTTCGTGAGGGGATAGAAAAATTATGATAAACATGTCACATAATAACATGTCAAAATCAACATGCAACATGCTAGCTGGGTGCTAAATAGGGGAAAAAGGTTGACCTATTTTAGTTTATTAAAGAGTGTACTTGCCGAAGATGGGGGGCACTTGTGGTCCCAAGAGGGAATATTTAACTCCCCGAAGCACCATTTGGGAGACTAGAAGGCTCAGGAAGTGGTTATAGGTTTTGGTCACATGGATACCTCACTTTTGTAAACATAGTAAGTCATGACCCTTCTTAAGATTATATATATTGATGGGACATTGAAACTGTTCAAACTTTTCACATATCAAATAGATAAAAGTATCTCTATACTACATCCTCTCCTTGGCTTTTAAGTTTTTGTTATTGACTGATTTAATTTGTATCTTTGTATGGATTTTCACCTCTTTTCATTATATCCATTAATCTTTGAAGTATTTCTAGGTCTTGAAGCATATCACAATGTGAGGAGAAATTTGGGAGAAAGTATTAGATTAGCTTCGTTCAAATTGAATATTCTATACTTGGTAGGAATTTTACTAATTTTATATTATTTCTCTTGCAGGTTTCACTTTTGGCTTCTAGATCAATTTGAAATTTCAATTGTGGAATATTTATTGAGATGTCAAACACTGATTGTGGGAAG